>CADDIJ020002560.1:0-63656 GCA_902809745.2 Tetradesmus lagerheimii | reverse complement strand
AGAAGGTGGCACCGGTCTCATTGGCCACTGCGCGCGCAATGAGCGTCTTGCCGCTGCCTGGAGGCCCGTACAGCAGGATGCCCTTAGGGGGCTTCACTCCGATGGTCTTGAACAGCTGTGGGTGGCGCAGCGGCAGCTCCACCAGCTCCCTGCAACAGCAGATACATGGAATAAACACATTTGATTGGTGTACAGGGCATCAAGACAGCTGTAAGATGATGCAGATGGTCTTGAATAGCTGCGGGTGGGGCAGCGGCAGCTCCAACAGCTCCCTGCAACAGGGGGTTGGCCAGCAAAATCAAGCACGAAATTGGTGGCAAACCCATCACGACAGCTGAAGAGTATGCAGATAGTCTGCAACAGCTGAGGGTGGCGCAGCGGCAGCTCCACCAGCTCCCTGCAACAAGAGTTGAAACATAAAATCATCTATACAGGCAGCATAGCTGTTGTCGTTGCCTGATTCATTCACTGCTCCTGAGCAGTTGGGGTGGCACAAGGGCAGCTGTGCCAGCTCCCCGCATCAACCCCGCAACAGGTTTTTGATATAGGCACACATGACAGCTTTGATGATGCCTCGATCGGAGCCTGCCCTGAGCAAATGGTGCGGTACACGCAACATCTGCTGCTCCCTGAAGGAACAGGTGTGATGAGCTGGTGGTTCTGGCAACAAGTGTGACACCGTGTCAAGCTTGTTGCTGGAACCACCAGCTGATTACACGTGACGCCCTGTCGGAGAGTGCAGGGGGTGCTCCGCCCATGCTATCTGTTCTATTGCTGTGATCATGCTGTGTATCTGCTGCTGCTGTTGCGCTGTGCTGTTTTTCGACCTTGCTTGCGCACGACTGCTGTGTCCTCACTTATGCAAAACCTGGGTTGCAGTGTTGCTGCGCCCTGCCATGGCTGAGTCTCCTGCCGCAGCCACACCCGCTGTACTCGCTGATCTGCGCCAACTGCTTGCGCGTGCCTCACTTATCCTTGTCTGCTGGGTGCATACAGTGCAGTGCAGCTGCAGCTACCCCACAACTCTGTTGCAGCTGCCATCCAATGCACACCTGATTTGCGCCATCTGAATGCGCGCGCCTCCAACACCATCATAGCCGCCCTGCTATCCCCCCACCTGTAACTGCTGCTGATACAACTCCTGTGCTGCAATTGCGAGCCCACCTGATCTGCGCCATCTGCTTGTGCATGCCTTTCATGTCGTCATAGCCGCCCCTGCTATCCCTACACTACTGTAACTGCTGCTATCCCTACACTACTGTAACTGCTGCTATCCCTAAACTACTGTAACTGCTGCTGCGACAACTCCTGTGCTGCCACCCTTTGCCCACCTGATCTGCTTGCGCACGCCTCCCACGTCGCAAGGGAGGCGCCCTGCTATCACCCCTCCTGTAACTGCTGCTGCGACAACTCCTGTGCTGCCACCCTTTGCCCACCTGATCTGCTTGCGCACGCCTCCCACGTCGCAAGGGAGGCGCCCTGCTATCCCCCCTCCTGTAACTGCTGCTGATACAACTCCTGTGCTGCAATTGCGAGCCCACCTGATCTGCGCCATCAGCTTGCGCACGCCTCCCACAACACACTTACAATGCTGGTATTGCCATGCACCTGGAGCTGCTGCTGCTGCTGAGACGAAAGAAGCAACTCCTGCGCACCTGAACTGCGCCATCTGCTTGTGCACGCCTCCCACGTCGCTTCTTCCAAGGTCGATACGGTGCACTGCGGCTGCTGCTACCCCCCCTCCCCTTTGCTGCAGTTGCAACCATTTGCCCCTGATCTGCGCCATCTGCTTGCGCACGCCTCCCACGTCGTCGTTAGCCGCCCTGCTATTCCTACGCTCCTGTTAACTGTTGTTGAAACTGTTGTTGAAACAAAAAAATCGTGTGCTGTGATTGTGAGCCCACCTGATCTGCGCCATCTGCTTGCGCACACCTCCCACGTCGTCGTAGCCCACCTCGTCCAGCTTCTCCTCGTCCTCGCGCTTGATGGGCTCGCCCTCGCAGAAGATCTCTGCAGACATTGAAGATCAAAAAGGAACCAAGAAGGAGGCAGCTGAGAATCCGAAACAAGCAACACAAAAGTAGCAACTGACTTGGCAACTTCTCCTCATCCCACGCTCAATGCCAACCCTTGCAAAAAAATTCTGCAAATCAATCAAGAGCAACATAACGGTTTAAGGCACAGCGCATAGGTATGAGCACGCAGCACAGGTGGAGTTGTATCCTAAACTCCACAGTGCATAAGGGCCAAAACTACCCGCAATCAGCAGCTGCCACGCACCTGTGTCGGGTGCCACGATGCAGTACTCTGCTGGGTCAGTCTCCACCACCTTGAACTCAACGCTGCGCATGCCGCCACGCGCCAGGAAGGTGTCACCCTGCACACAACCAGCAGCAGCAGCAGCGTCACCACTGATCAGTATCATACAGCAGCAGGGTGCGCTGCACTGCACTGCAGCACTGCAGCTAGTATTTGCAACTGCTACCGACACTGCCGTCTCTGCTGTTGCTGTCCCTGGGTGTTGCTGCTCCTGGGCGTTTGACTGTAACTGCTCCTGCAAGCAGCTGCAGCTATTATACAGCAGCAGGGTGCACTTATCTGCAGCTGCGAATTCGCAGATGCTGGCGAACACTGCTGTCTGTTGCTCTTGCTGCCCGTGAACCTTTGACTGTCACTGCTCCTGCAAGCAGCTGCACGGCGGCTGGCTTCTCAGAGACACCACATCAGCATGGCAGCAGCACACACACAAGATGCTGCCAATGTCCTGCACCCAATTCATGCATTCTTTACAAGCTTTATGCACACAGGAGGTTGCTGACGGACACTGTCACGGTTCCTGCAAGCAGCTGCAGGGCGGCTGGCTTCTCGCGAACACCACACCACCATGGCAGAGCACACACAAAGGATGCTGCCAACGTCCTGCACTCCATACGTCCATGCACGCAGGAACTTGCGCGGCCGTGTAACACTGTTTCTGAATTGTGCAGTAGCAAGCCCTATTTCTGACAGCAGCAGCTGTGGGAGCTGTAACTGTTCCTGCAAGCAGCTGCTGGGCGGCTGGCTTCTCGCAAACACCACATCATCATGGCAGCAGCACACACAAAAAGATGCTGCCAATGTCCTGCACCTCATACATGCATGCACGCAGAAGCTTGTACGGACGTATTACGTGGTGCTCTCATACTGTGGTGCAGCAAGCCCTATTTCTGATGGCATCAGCTGTGGGCGCTGCAGGTGTCTTGGAAGACGCCGGCCGTGCTCACGGCTGCTGCTGTCAGAAACAACAAACGCCATGCAGGCTGCTGCTGAAAATGACATTTCAATCCCATGTTGCTGCTGCAGCAGCTGCTGGGGTAGCACGTGTCGTATTTGTAGCTGCTGCTGCTGCTGTCTCATCATCGCCCCACTGTTCTACCTTTTCCGCTGCTGCTGCTGCAACTGATGCAACTGCTGCTCTTGCTGCCTGTGCTTGCTTCCGGTCAACATACCGGCAAAAAAGATGCTGCGGCTGATGCAACTGCAGCTGGCACTGTTCCTGCTGCTTCCATTGCTGCTGTTGCGGTTTGAAGGCACCTTGCGGTGCGCCTGCAGGCCTCCAAGGAGTACGGCTTGAGGAACACGTCGAACACCCCGCTGGCGCTGCTATGCCCAACACTGCTGCTTTTTATTGCACGAGATCAAGTTTTTAGGTTCCTTCCACCCTGCACCCCACACCTGGCGCACAGGCCTGTAGGCCTCCAGGAAGTATGGCGTGAGGAGCCCAACCAACAACCCACTGCTGCTGCTATGCCCAACACTGCTGTGCATCTAGCACTTCCTTCCACCCTGCACCCCGCTGCTGCTGCCATTGATGTTGTCATTGCATCTTGAAACGCACCTTGCGCACGGGCCTGTAGGCCTCCAGGAAGTACGGCTTGAGGAAGACGTCGAAAAGGTTGCCTGTGATGCCCTCGATGGTGTCATCAATGGGCAGCACGTGCACCTTCTTGCCATACTTGACGTCAGTGCACTGCAGTGCAATGGTAGCCGACAGGGAGCGACAACACCGTCAAACAAAACAATTGCAGCATTGGTGCATATGACAGGGTTTGAAGCAGCGGTTTAAGTGTAAGTTTCTTGCGAGGTCCATGCACACTGCCCAGTAGATGCAGATCCCTCGGGCAGGCTGGCTGGCACACAGCACGCAACACAGCACACACACTGGAGCTCACACCAGCACACACACGCATGCATATGTTTGCGGCAGTGCTGCTGAATCAGCAATCATATTGGAGACTGAGCCCTTGCACACTCTGGTTCAAGCAGCTAAGCTGCAGTAACAGCGGTTGCCACCCATGTACTGTGGCAACCACTGTACTGCCTGTCCCGCCACCCACGTTGCTGCTGCTGCGCCACTGCAGCAGCGGGCTACTAGGGCACACGTTGTGTTGAAAACACTGCTGCTTACTTCTGCAGATTCTCAATTTGCTGGCTAGCCTGCAGCTGCAGTAAATTGCCTGCTGGCCTGCTTACTGCTGACAGCCTGTTGCTTGGCACAGCCTGCAGCCTGCAGGTGCCTGCCTGCATGAGCAATACGCTGGGAAAATCCTTCGTACCTGGTGCACAGACACGATGTCGCCCAGGCGCACGCGAAGGTTCTTGCGAACCACCTTGTTTATCCTGATCTTGCTCTCGTCCGTGCTCTCGTCGGAGAGCACGATGCAGACTGTGTCCTTGCGCTTCTTGCCCTGCGATTTCAATAGTACAATGAGCATGCATGCGGGCAAAAAGACCTGCTGGTGCATGTGCATGCATGTGTCCTCTGCAACTCCCCCACCTTGAGCAGCACAGTGTCTCCCCTGAACAGCTGCAGCTTCTCCATAGTTTTGGGGTTGAGAGACACCACAGAGTTGTCATCATTGATTGCCTCATCAACAACTAGCCTGTTGGGGCTCTTCTTACGCTCCAGGATAGCTGTGCTGAAGTCCTTCTTCTTGCTGCAGCGCCAGACACCCAACAGCAAATCAGGCAGAGCTCGGGCAACCCTGCACAGCCTTGATCAGGAGCCCTGCGCCGTACCTTGCATCATGTGCAGGCTGAGCAGGCTGAGAAGGTCCCGCCTGGTCCGCCATGCTGCTGCTTCTACTGCTGGTTGGGAGCAACGAACTATCAAAGAACACTCTGAGCTGCTCTGATCGCAACGCCGGCAGCAATAAACGATACTACAGGCGAGCGTAGCAAAGGAAGGCGTAAAGGCAACAGACGGGCAAACGTCCAGACTCTTGTCATGCACTTCGGGAAGACGTGGTTTCAGCTGAGCCCTGTGTAACCTCCAGCTGAAGTATGGACATTCTCGATCTGTATCGTGAAGTGTACTTTTGTTTAGCTGCGACGAGATTGCTGCAGTAGCCGGACCCTGTGCGTACTTCGTGGTGTTTCGACGCAAAGACAGGTGCACTCATTTTCTCCTCAGTGGTGCTCGGCTGCTACACAAATGCAGTTATTACTGTGGTAAAGGTCCATAAAAGTTTAGTTCGGAGTGCCGAGGGGCGCAGCCAGCGTGATGGCGCGGCACTTGCTGCTGCTGGCCCTGATGGTATGGGATGTCCGTTGCAGCAGGCTCTGTACAGCCATGTGCTTCAGGATTTCAACCCAGTGACACTGCAGCTCATTGCATTATTTCAGTGGCGATGGTTACCCAGCAGGGCGGGTACTGAACAAGCTGCAGCTGCTGTGGGGAGCAGCTGTACAGGGTTGGTACTGCTGCTGATAACCCTACATATAGCGCCCCACATGCCCAGCGCCTATAAGTAGCGCTTGCTCAGATACCACCACTGATCTTGCAGTCTTCCCCATGGCTGGCTTCACAGTACTGTTGTGCTGTCCTTGCGGTCCTGCAGGCGTTGGCAGCGTGCCTGCAGCCAGCGCAGTGCTTGGTCAAAGAAGGGGACGTAATCATCCTCAGCGATGATGACTTTGACCGGGAGACAGCCAGCGGCGTGTGGATGATCGACATATTCGCGCCCTGGTGCGTACATGCAAGATATGCAGTGGCAAGCGCTGGCTTTGAAGCACCGAAGCAGCGTGTAGCTGCAATGGCAGCTTGCAGGACAGCAGTTGCATCTCGCCAAGAGCAGGCACCTGCAGCTGCTGCATCCTGCAAGGGCAGCACGGTGTTGCAGCTGCAAGCTGATATGTACATACTTATCACACAGCTGGCAGCACACAGCCATCATGCGGAACGTCTCTAGCTGCGCTGCCAAAACAGCATCAGCCCATGGGGGTCTAGTTCAAAAGTTGCAACTGCACTAGTTCTACACGCACAACAGACGGTTGCATCAGCAGTGCCGTGTGTTACTGGTGTAGCTGCGCTTTATGTGCTGCACTTTATGTGCTGCCCTGCACTGCAGGTGCTCCCACTGCCAGCAGCTGGAGCCAGTCTGGCGAGCGTTTGCAACAGAAATGAAGGCGCACAACGTCAAAGTAGCAAAGGTGAGGCTCGTCAACAGGGGGCCTCGCAGGCAACATGCAGCAGCAGCAGCTGCAGAGGCACACGTTGATGTCCTGGCTCGGCGTTGATAGGACAGCAGCTACATCCAGAGATCAGTAGCACACGCAAGTGCTTGCTGGACAGCAGCAAAGCAGTAGAGCCAATGCTGTGCTGTCCACTTGAAAGGGTAGAGGGGTGCTGCTGCTGCAGATAGACGGCATGAAGAATTGTAGGCTCCTGAAGCGCGTTAGAGCAACCGGCTCACTCTACCTGCTTCCACTGCTGCTGGTGCTGCTGCAGATAGACGGGATAGAGCATCGTGTGCTTATGAAGCGCTTTGTAAAGAGAAGCTCACTCTACCTGCCTCCACTGCTGCTGCTGCTGCAGATAGACGGGATGAAGAATCGTGTGCTCATGAAGCGCTTTGGGGTGACGGGCTTCCCCTCATTGTACCTGCTACGCAACGGGCAGACGTGGCAGTACACGGGCATGCGAGGAGTAGCAGACGTGAGTAGCGGTGCGCGTCAGCAACAGGCCACAGGGATGCTGATCGCTTTCACCGACAGAGGAACTGAGGAGCTAGGACGTTGTTGCAGTACACAGGCACGCGGGGAGTGGCAGACGTGTGGAGAAGGGTGCATTAGCAGCAGCAGGGTTTCAAGCTTCACATGCTGGCAATGCTGACAGTAATGGGCAGACGTGGCAGGGTGAGCTGTACACAGGCCAGCAAATCGATGAGCTTTGGCTGCAGCACAATAGACACCAACAGAGCATGTTGGCAGAAGTTTCTGCAGCGTGGCAGACATGAGAAGCTCTGTGCTGGCACAGCTGTGTGAATGACCTACGCATGGTGTGGTTGCAGGACACCTGTGTAAGTTAAGGGAGGGGGATGCGTGCCGATGAGGAAGACATTGTGCGCCTCTCACCATGAGCTATGTGTTGCATTGCTCCTGCCTGCAACCCCAGCAGCTGGGAGAGGTGCGGCAGATCACAAACAGTACTGCTGGTGCTGCTGCTGCCCCAACGTGTTGCATGCTGTGCTCATCATATCTGTACGCAGTTGAAGGCGTTCGCGCTAGAAGGGTACAAGAAAGCGACACCAATGCCGTTCCACAAGTCACCGAACAGTATACTGGGCCGCGCAATTGGCATGCTACACAGGTGTGCCAACACGTGCTGCCGATTGGCTGTTATGCTGTGGTGTGAAGTGCTGTGCTTTGGCGTGTTTGTCATGCAACTTTCCAGTGTACCTGTTCCTTGAGGGCGTTGATGCTATGGCTTGATATAACATGATGATAAATTGTGCAATGTGTTGTCGTTGACTGATGCATCCACCAAGTTGTTGCGTTTTGTTTCTGATGATATTTGGGGTAGTAGGGGGGTGTGCCGAGTGATATCTAGGAGCATTGCTGAGTATCTTGTCCAAGCTTGGGATGTGCGTAATATTTGCAAACACAATGGAGCAGTGCTCCCTCTTTCTTCCGCTCCTGAGGGGCGCGGGGCCGATGGCGTTGATGCTATGGCTTAATGGGTAACATGATGATGATGATGATGATGATGATAATGTTGATGCCCCGTTCCAGTGCTAGGCGATGCCAATACTATCCTGTTTTCCTGGCTCTGCTTGCGCAAGTAGACTTTATTGGCTCACGATGCGCATCTGGTTTGGCGAGTTCTGACCTGTTGTTTGGCCTGTCTGCCATGCTTTGTTGTACTGTGTAACAGGCCGCATTCTACGTGGTTGCAAACATGATGCAGCAGATGCAGCACTCACATGGCTAGAACCCGCAGATGCAGCACTCACATGGCTAGAACCCGCAGATGCAGCACTCACTTTTGTTGCACTGTGTCTGTCATGCAGCTTTCCAGCGTTTGCCAAGCGAGGCTACGACTTCCTAAAAGAGGAGAAAGGGTTCTCGGATATGTCTATCATAGCAGGTAAGGCGAGCGCTGGCTGCTTGGTCTGCAGGCAAACATTTGGAGGTTGGCTACATGCTGAACATGTGGATAGCGGGGCTAGTGTTGTGCCTGGGTTGGTGCTGGGCAGAAGAGAATATTATTAGCTTTGTCTAGCTTCAGTGCTGCTCACTGGCTGGTCCACGATGGCCTGCTGCATACGGCGTGCACTTCAAATGATCTCAACACTTGATCAGGCATCTTGCCAGCGTGTGTGTGCCACAGCATCTGTTCAACTGCGTGATTCACAGCCACCACTGACCCCCCTTGCGCGTGTGTCTCTGATGTGCAGGTGTGCTGTTGATACCACTCACCATCGGAGCAGTGTTCATCTGCGTGCTGGATGCAATGTACACCAGGCAGCCACATTTTGACCACCAACACTACGAATAGTGCAGCAGCAGCAGCAGCAGCAGCAGCATCCGCATCCTGGTTACCACCAGCAGCAGGAAGAGTTGCGCATGTGTTGCGACGGAGGGCACCATGCACAGTGGCTGCGGGTCGTGCGCTGTTGCATGGACGGTCCACGCGCACTTCGACCACCAACAGTACTAATAATAATAATCAATCCTTGTAAGCCATACCTTTCGGCATCGGCAACCGCGCCTCGCCCATTGGGGAGGCGGAAAGCAGACTGATTATTCTCTCTATTTTCGGTGTAAGGTAGACCACCCAGACCCTTACACCCCTTACTAGGCAGCATGTGGGAATCACCCCATACGGTGGACTGCATACCTAGCACCAACACTACTAAAAGTGCAGCAGCAGCAGCAACATCATAGTGTCCGCCAGCAGCAGGAGGACTTGCGGCATGTGTTGAAACGGCAACCATGCATAGGGTGGCTGCGGGTCCCAGGCATTCACAGCCAGCGGCATCACAGCAGCGTACCTGTGCCAGCAGTTCGCGGGGCCGATGGCGTTGATGCTATGGCTTAATGGGTAACATGATGATGATGATGA
Organism: Tetradesmus lagerheimii; assembly: GCA_902809745.2. Lineage (NCBI taxonomy): Eukaryota > Viridiplantae > Chlorophyta > Chlorophyceae > Sphaeropleales > Scenedesmaceae > Tetradesmus > Tetradesmus lagerheimii. Next base: position 54,271 of record CADDIJ020002560.1, on the reverse strand, counting down.
TGATGATGATGATGATGATGATGCACAGTTGGCGCGTAGGGGCGGCAGCTGGTGGCAACGCTGGGAGCTGTGAGCAGCGTTGACAGTGTCACGCGTTGTGCAACGTCGTGACTACTGGTAGCGGCTGGCAGGGTGGTGTTCAGTGAACCTGCAGTGGCACTTCCTTATCGTCGGGCTTGCCTCTTATTCCTGATTAAAGGGCAGGGAGTGCTAAAATGCGCGCTCTGCGGCGCCTGTGTCATAGTTGCAAACATAATGGAGCGGTGCTCCCTCTTTCTTCCGCCCCGGGGGGGCGCGGGGCCGATGGCGTTGATGCTATGGGTTGATTTGGTAATTTGATGATGATGATTCTCGAGGCAGGTGCTACAGCCATGCTGCATTTGAACAGCCAAAACCCTGTGTATGCCTTGTAACTGTGAGTAATTGCAGCAAAGGGTTATTAGTTTCTGTCACTGCAATCCAGTTTCTGTGTACAAGCTCATCTGACGGGAATGTCGGTCTGTGCTTTGCATCTGGGCCGCGCTGCTCGCCACACGTCTCAAGTGCAGGCTTCGACTCTGCATGTTCGGTTTTGCCAACAACAAAGTTACTGGACTTGATTCTTGATCCAAACACCCTGAAAGTGTATCAAGTGGAGCGCACATCACCCACCAGTCACTAGCATGCTGCGCCACAGCACTTCTCGGTGGATCGGCAGTCTAGGTGCAGCAGCCCGCGCATCGGTGCTTGAACGCTACTCTACAGCAGCATACGTAGAGCCTGAGGCAGGTCAGCTGCAGCAGGAGCTGCTGCAGGCAGCAACAAAGCACATAAAGCAGCATGGCTGGAGCAGAGCAGCCCTCCTGCAAGCAGCCAAGGAGCTGCAGCTATCCCCCAGTGCAGCAGGCATGTTTCCGCGTGGGCCTAGCCACCTCGTGGAGCACGTCATCCAGTCAAACAACGCAGCATTAGCAGCACAGCTGCAGGAGCCTCAAGTGCAGCAGCAGCTAGCAGCCCTGCCATTACCCCAACGGATCGCCGCAGCAGTACGAAGGCGGTTAGAGCTCAACACTCCTTACATGGACAGCTGGCCGCAGGCCCTGTCAGTTGTAGCACAGCCACGAAACAGCCCAGAAGCTCTGCGGCTGCTGCTGCAGCTGCTAGACGAAATCTGGTACAGCGCAGGTGGCGATACATCAACAGATGCCAGCTGGTACACCAAACGTGCTAGCCTGGCAGCTGTGTATATGAGTACAGAGCTGTATATGCTTACAGACTATTCACCAGGCTATGCAGATACCTGGCAGCAGCTTGAGAGGCGTATGCAGGATGCACTTTGGCTCGGCAGTGCAGCAGCAGCTGCAGCAGCTCAGCCGCAGCAGCTGCTGGCAGCCCTGGCACAGGCTGTAGGTGGTAGCAGGCAGGGACAGCCGTTTGGCAGCAGCAACAGCAGTAGCAGCAGCAGCAGCAGCAGCAATAGCTGGGCGTCTCCTGAGCACAGTGCTCCAGTCAGCGCTGCTGCTGATCATGCGCAACGGACGCCTCAGGTAGGCAGCAGTGCACAATCAGGCGCGGCGGCAGCAGCAGCAGCGGCGGCATCTCATGGTAGTGCAGCTAGCAGCAGCGGCGGCAGCAATGGCAGTTCCTGGCAGTAGTGGTTGCATGCAGCAGTGGCGTGGTGATGAGATGGGCTGATTGTGATGATGAGTGATGAAAGCGTGTTGCAATGGCCTATTGCTGAGATGGGGTGATTGGCCCACTCCGCAGGGCGCTGCAATGCAGCCGCTGCATGACGCGGCGTCAACATACAGCAGTTGGCCAGGCCATGATCTGCCCCTTGATACACTGCAGTTGGCCCTGCCACATACGTCAAACCAGGCGGCTGAAGACAAGGGCAGCAGTTGGACAGCAGCAGCAGCAGCTGCCCGGGGCACCTGCAGCTTAAGGCTTGATCTTTCATGAATGGCTTGGTCAGCATGAGCCAACACTGCATGGTATGATGCTGCTTTCATCTGGAGCATAAAACAGTTCAGTTTACTGCATGGCTTAGGGCGGCAGTGGCATTGGGACCAGCAATCAGCAGCAGATTGTGCAGCAGCCACATGCATGTGCCTTGCTGCCAAAACGATGAAGCATGCATGCAGCCGCTGCAGGCGCTGGTTCAATGGAGGCGTTCGGCATGTGTAGCCGCAGTTGATGGCCTTGGCAGCAAGGTTGACGACCTATAGGCATGTGTAGCCGCAGTTGCACGCAGCTTATCAACGCAGCAGCAGCAGCAGCCGCCGCCGCCGCAGCAGCAGCCGCTCAGCACTATGTAGCAAGTAATCTCTCAGTGCTGCTACGTGCACAATGAGTTCCCTTTGAGATGGCATTGACCAAGTGTCTGATGAACCATTTTGCACCGGTTGTGTATACAGTTATGACCAGGTTATGACAATTATATACAAGCAAGTGGTTGCCAGCGAGTACCAGGAGGTCTGGGCGGGTCTCCTGGTTAAGCATTGCTTGAGGTTTGATGTTGCTTTTATCTGGAGCATAAAAACCGCTCACTTTATATGTGAACCTTGCTTGAGGCGGGGTCTCTCTGTTGAAAACACCCCTTGCAACAGCAAGCTGCTGGGTTGGATGAGTGTGATCGGCAGGATGTGCCGGTTGTTGGTATTGCCTCCTTGTAAATCTTTTTTTGGTGCAGAAATGTTCCTTGGTTTCATGGGGTACTGCTTGTCACTAGTAACCCACTGGCACTTCACACCAGCCAGTGAGCCTTGTGCAGCAGCAGGGCACGGTAAAACACTAGAAGAGATCGGTGATAAACTACATTGATATTTGTCGTGTAATGATTGTGCGGGAAGTTGCGCAGAGCACAGTAGCTCGCGGCTTACATACGAGAGCATCGGGTCGTGGTTCACGCGTCCTTTGTAAGATGTTTCTGAGGCACGCCTGACACGAATCGGATGCTTTACATGACGGTGTACACATTTGTCAGCACGATTGCCTACGTGGTCGTCTTTCTCCGACCTCTGCTGAGCAGACCCGGCCGGACATAGCCACAAGCGATGCAGACAACACGGCGTTGTCAAGTGAAATGAACAGCTACATAACATTATAAACCTGTCGCGTCAATTTATACCATAGTGATCGCTCTGCTGTCACTGCGGTGCTGCAGCAGCAGCAGGAGACCACGGTCAGCAGCATGACATCGAACCTGCGATGGTTGCTGCTTTTCGGAGTCTTAATTCTTATTAATGCGTCATCCGCACAGCTGCTGGCCGATGGATTGACGGAGAAGCTCGCAACCCTGGAAAAGCAGCAGCACAAAGCAGCAGACCAGCTGTCACTGCCCCACACAGAGGCAGCGGCACCTGCACCATCAGCAGCATCAAGCGCCGAACACATACATGATTACGAGCTGCACGGAATGGCGCAGCAGCATGGAAGAAGCAGGGGCAGCTACGACAAGGAGTGTCCTCCAGGCTGTGAGCAACATGGGAACTGCAACAGGGCGCTTGGAAGGTGAGTAGCTGCATTTTTCCATGAAAGAATGCCATGGCGTTTATGATGATATAATAGTTTTTGTTATAAATATGGCTTAAGGGGACCATGGGAGCAATTAGTCTCAAGCAGCACAGCCTCAGCTGCTGTGCATACTGCAGGCTGTGAACTGCATGGAAACTGCAACAGGGCGCTCGGAAGGTGAGCAGCTGTGGCTGACTCTTGCCTGTGTAAATTATTTTCATAAGAATAATAGTAAACATAGCTATGGTTATGTGAATGTGCAGCAGCAGCAGCCTGTGCATCTGGGTGAGCACCAATTTCGTTGCAGCTGGATGATTTGTTTGACACGTGAACTGCAACAGGGCGCGCGGCGGCAGCAGCAGCAGCAACCTGTGCATCTGGCTCTACAGGGGAGCTGATTGACAAGTGACTAGCAAGCAGAAGTACATGCACTGAAAAAGAGCAGCCATGGTGGTGGGCACCCTATTCCGCGATGTGAGTGCTTGCATCTGCTGCACTATGTTTGCAATCACGTAGAATGCAACCCTTTATACTTGTAGCCAACTAGCTTGCACTGACTCGTTACAGTCATGCATGCAGCAGTGTTGTTCCAAAGATTGGGAATGATTTGGCAGGATCAGGCAGGATATGTACTATTTTTGTGTTACGCCAGTGACGGTGATATCGTGGACAGTGGTTTGAATATACACAAGCGTCACGTCAAATGGGACGGTTTTGTTTGCTGCAATTTGCAGCACAGCGGCGCATGCCCAGCATAGTGGCTTCTTTATAAGCAGCGGCTCAGCAATAAGACAGGGAGCCATCAAATGCTGCGTACCTGCAGGGCGGCTGCAGCTTTCAGCACTGCTGGGGCAGCAACCTTTGTGAATCTTTTCACATGATATGCAGCAGCAACATGAGGGTAGCTGCAATACAATTTCCCAGAGCCGTCTGTTGGCACGGCTACTATGCATTTTGGTTGCATTGAGGTGCAGGCGGCAGCCGAGCCAGCGGGGGTGGGAAAGGCGGCACCGCTGTTGGGCCAACATTTCGGCAAATGGTACTGCACAGAGTGGCTGCCAATCATGCTATTGCAGACTAAGTCTCACAAACATAAAGTATCACAGCCAGCTGTCACCGTCGCCTTCAAGCTCCACCTGCTGATGCTGCTGCTGCTGCTGCTGCTGTTGTGCCCTCACAGGTGTGAGTGTGCAATCGGCTACAGCGGTGCCGACTGCTGCACGCCCCTCTGGCCCGCCTGCCGCCTGCCGCCTGCACCCCAACGCCACCGAAATGCAATTCAACATCATGCAATTGCACACTACATCTTGAGAACTAGAGGTTACAAACAGCTGTCACCGTCACCTTGAGCTCTACATGCCGCTACTGCTCCTGCTGCTGCTGCTGATGTGCCCTCACAGGTGTGAGTGTGCAATCGGCTACAGCGGTGCTGACTGCTCCACGCCCCTCTGGCTGGCCTGCCGCCTGCACCCCAACGCCACCAAAATGTACTTCGACATCATGCAATTGCACACCACATGTTGCAACTGAAATTCACATACAGCTGTCACCGTCACCTTCAAAATCACATGCTGCTGCTGCTGCTGCTGCTGCTATGTCCTCACAAGTGTGAGTGCGCAATCGGCTACAGCGGTGCTGACTGCTCCACGCCCCTCTGGCCCGCCTGCCGACTACATCCCAACGCAACCGAAATGTACTACGACATCATGCAATTGCACACTACATCTTGCAAACCAAAGATCACAAACAGCTGTCATCGTCACCTTTAGCTCCACCTGCTGCTGCTGCTGCTGTTGCTGCTGCTGCTGTGTCCTCACAGTTGCGAGTGCGCAATTGGCTACAGCGGTGCCGACTGCTCCACGCCCCTCTGGCCGGCCTGCCGCCTGCACCCAAACGCAACCGAAATGTACTGCGGAAATTGGTTTCTCAAATCTTGCGAGTGCCTACGTCAGTGCTACCGCCACATATGCCCGAACGGACCTCGTTCGTGCGAACGTCCTTACGAACTGGCGAGTTCGAAGTGTTTCGAACGGCACGAGAAGTTCGCGGAGAAGCTCGACGGCGTCGAGTGGGACGGCGGTTCGCTGCTGCCGGACGAAGCAGAGGCCGGAGTGAACTACTCTTTGGGTGTTCCAAACAAGATTGATGGCAAGAGCTTTGGTGTGGTGCAAGAAATTGACAGGTGAGGGCGGATAGTAGTGTTCAATGACATTTTTCGACATCTGTACAAAGTCCGGCTGCAGGAAGCTGGGGGTGTGCTGCACTGAGTGCAGTGACTGACTGGGTGATCAGTGCTGTTCAAAGCGGACGCTGCGGGTCGATGCTGCCGGACGAAGCGGAGGCCAGAGTGAAGTACTATCTGGGTGTATTGAAGAAGAGTGATGGCAAGAGCTTTGGTGTGGTGCAAAAAATTGACAGGTGAGGGCGAATGGTAGTATTAGATGAATGGCAGTCCTTGACATTTGTAGAAAGTCGGCTGCAGGAATCTGGGGGTGTGCCGCACCGACTGGATGATCGGGTGATCGGTGCTGTTCAGAACCTTGGACGTGGGCGCTGCTGCCTAACAACGCGGTGGAGCGATATCTTAAAACACCTGGTGCCCATCCTCAGAGCTGTGCAGTAGACCACCTGCTGCTGCTGCTGCTGTTGCTGCTGCTGCTGCTACTGCGCACAGCTGAAGCAGTGAAGCTGCAAGTTGGTGATGGGCAGCCCTCCCGGACAGCGCAGCAGTTCAACAACTGCTGCTGCTGCTTCTGCTGCTGGTATCAACACTGCTGCTGCTGCTGCTGCTGCTGCTGCTGCTGCTGCTGCTGTGCAGGGCTGAAGCAGTGAAGCTGCAAGTTGGTGACAAGCAAGCACCTTTGACAGCCATGCATCCCCAAGCCTGCTGCTGCTGCTGCTGCTGGTATCAACACTGCTGCTGCTGCTGCTGCTGCTGCTGCTGCTGCGCAGGGCTGAAGCAGTAAAGCTGCGAGTTGGTGACGGCCAAGCCCCTTTGACAGCCATGCATCCCCACGCCTGCCCTGGCAACTGCAGCTACCGCGGTGGCTGCGTACAGGAGGGTACCAACGAGCGTGCTTTCTGCCTGTGAGTACCTGGTGAATTGTAGTATTATCTGTGGTGACTTATAACAGCAGCATCAGCAGCAGGGTTATAACGGCGGTGACTGCGTGCAGGGAGGTACCAACGAGCGCGTTTCTGCCTGTTAGTACCTGATGACTTGTAGCATCATATAGCAGCAGCAGCAGCAGCAGAGCAGCAGTAGCCGGGTGATTATCCGCGGTGGCTGCATGCAGGAGGGTACCAACGAGCGTGCGTTCTGCCTGTGGCTACCGGCTGACACAGCAGCAGCAGCAGCAGTGAATTGCATTTCAGCAATACAGCAGTTTAAGCACATGCAGCTGTGACTGCTTGTCCCGTGAGAAGCCGTGTAGTGGCACCTGTATTTGCAACAACAGCAGCTGCAGCAGCATCTAGTAAGGTTTGCAGTGCGGATGTCTGCAGATGCACAAAGTGCAGCTGTGACCACTTGCCTACGCTGCTGGTCTTGCACAGCAGCAAGCCATTTAATTAAACCGCCCACTGGGATAATCACTCTGCTGTGCACACCAATCAAGCTAAGCTGCAACTGCTGCTGCTGCTGCTGTGCAGGTGCCACTACGGCTTCGCAGGGGAGGCGTGTGATCAGGCAGCTGAAGATGTGGGCCACCAACGCACCTGCTGGAACAACTGCCAGGTGATATGTACTGATGGTTACTCTTTGAATTGAATTGAGATAAGATGCATGTGAATGTTGATGCGGCTGCAGTGTTGATGTCTCGTCAGGGAGATGCGGATGTTGGGCCACCAACGCACCTGCTGGAACAACTGCCAGGTGATACTTTTAGTACATGATGCATGTGAAGGTTGATACGGCTGCAGTGTTTACCTCTCACTTTGGGGATACGGATGTTGGATCATGCAGGAACGTGGGGCGTGGGGTGTGCCGGCGCGGCTTCTGCCATTGCAAGGCGGGGTGGTGGGGCAAGGACTGCGGGCGCTCCCGCGCATTTGGTGCAAGCTATGTTCACTACTGCTTACGGTCTCCCAATGCTGTGTCTGCAGGGGCGTGGGGTGTGCCGGCGCGGCTTTTGCCACTGCAAGCCAGGGTGGTGGGGCAAGGACTGCGGGCGCCTTCAACACTGGTGCAACATATGTTCAGTGCTGGTTACTGTATGTATACTCAAACTTGATTTGTGTGCTCTGGCTGCAGGGTCGTGGAGTATGCCGGCGCGGCTTCTGCCACTGCCAGCCAGGTTGGTAAGAGAACTGTGGTCACCTGCAACACTGGCACCCTCTACTATTACAGCTAACGCTCTTCTCTAATCTTCTCCTATGTTCAACTTGATCTGCCTGCAGGGGCGTGGTGTGTGCCGGCGCGGCTTCTGCCACTGCAAGCCAGGGTGGTGGGGCAAGGACTGCTCACTGCCAACCTGCGTTGTGCACTGTGTTAGCACTGATGTGACACCTGCCAACACATACCGCGCTCTGGTTGCAGGGGCGCGAGTAGTGTCGGCGTGGCTTCTGCCATTGCAAGGCAGGCTGGTGGGGCAAGGACTGCGGGCACCTGCAACACTGGTGCACTTTATATTCACTGTTTGTTACTCTGTTTTGGTTCACGTGCTGTGCGTACAGGGGCGTGGGGTGTGCCGGCGTGGCTTCTGTCACTGCAAGGCCGGCTGGTGGGGCAAGGACTGCGGGCACCTGCAACACTGGTGCAATTTATATTCACTGTTTGTTACTCTGTTTTGGTTCACGTGCTGTGCGTACAGGGGCGTGTGGTGTGCCGGCGTGGCTTCTGTCACTGCAAGGCCGGCTGGCGGGGCAAGGACTGCTCACCGCCAACCTGCATTATACAATGTGTCAGTACTGATGTGACGTCTGCCAACACATACTGCTTACTGCCTGCAGGGGCGTGGGGTGTGCCGGCGCGGCTTCTGCCACTGCCATGCCTGCTGGCAAGACAACTGTGGTCACCTGCAACACTGGCACCCTCGTTCCTCTTCAATCTTCTCCCAATATTTTCATGCTCTGCCTGCAGGGGCGCGAGTAGTGTCAACGCGGCTTCTGCCATTGCAAGGCAGGCTGGTGGGGCAAGGACTGCGGGCACCTGCAACACTGGTGCACTTTATACTCACTGTCTGTTACTCTGTTTTGGTTCACGTGCTGTGCGTACAGGGGCGTGGGGTGTGCCGGCGCGGCTTCTGTCACTGCAAGCCCGGGTGGCGGGGCAAGGACTGCTCACTGCCAACCTGCATTATACAATGTGTCAGTACTGATATGACACCTGCCAACACATACCGCGCTCTGGTTGCAGGGGCGTGGGGTGTGCCGGCGTGGCTTCTGCCATTGCAGACAAGGCTGGTGGGGCAAGGACTGCGGGCGCTCGCACGCATTTGGCGCACACTCAGCTCGCAGGGCGGTGCACAAATTGAAGGTGTATGCATACGACCTGCCGTGGGAGGTGAGGAAAAAACAAATTTACAGAGTACATCTCAGTGCAGCATATGTCGAACGCTGGCTCCAAAAGTGAATTTGCCGTGAAGGCATTGCGGGCGTGCACAGCCTCAGAGTGTATGCGTACGACCTGCCGTGGGAGGTTGAAGGAGATATCGTTGCAGACTTGGTCTCAGTATATGCCATAAGCTGGCTGTGACCGTGCATTGGCCTTGAAAGCACTGCGGGCGGTGCACATGCTGAAGGAGTATGCGTACGACCTGTCGTGTGAGGTGCGCTTGTGACTGCACGGCAGGCGTATTTGTGGACTAAAAGAAAGTGCTGGAATAGAAGATCCTCCTTAAGAATGTCCAATCCTCCTTAGGGTGCATGGTGTAGGCCATGTACATAACAACCCTATCTCATCCTGCTTTGGTTAAACGTGCTTTGTCTCTGCAGTTGGCGCACCAGCCCGAGTACCACCTGGGGTGGCGTGATCACGACCAGATCTACATGGCCTGGAGGGTCTTTGGCGAGATGTTCTTCAACGACAGCAGCGCTGTCAGGTGGGGTTTTCAAGCGTGGGGTTTAGTCTTCAGGCTTGACGCGTGAGGGCCCTGCTGTCAGGTGGGCATGCTGCAGGATACAAGCAAGCCTTGCTGTGCATGTCTGTTAGTAGCACTCTGTGATGGCGAGGTCACTCGATCTGACAGGATCTGACAGGCCATTGGAAGATCCGGCGAGATCTGGCAATATATAGCTGGATCTACCAAGATCTGGTATGATCAGGCAGATCTACATCTCTGGTGTGCTGAGTCCGTAGTGGCAGTGGATGCGCGAGCGGTGTGCAAATTCCTGTCTGCAACACTAGCAAGATGCAGATGCATATTCCTCGGCTGCTTCTGTCATCTGTGCTTGGTGAGTGCCACCATGCTGCTGCTGCTACTGCTGCTGCTGCTGTTGCTGCTGCTGTTGCAGGACTGACAACCCTTACGAAGCCAACATGTTCTACATCCCAGCCATGACGTACGCGTACAGCAGCAACCTGGGTGACACTCTGGTACATGCCAAGCGCGTGATTGACTATGTACGCTTCACATGGCCCTTTTTCAACAGGTGCGCAGCAATACTTGTGCTTTGTGTTGGATATGTTAGTGTTGCAAGGTTGTTGCTGCTGGTACTCATACTGTTGTTGAACCTTGTAGCCAACAATCCGCACCTAGCATATAGCGCGCGGTCAATGCGGCAACCTATTGCATATCTTTGAAACATTCTATCACATCTGGTTATTTAAATGCAGGACAAAAGGCCTAGACCACTTCATGTGGCTCACAAATGACCAAGGCGCGTGCGAGTGGCCTGGTGCGTCACACCCGGAGTTGGCCAATGTGGTCAAGGTGGTGCACTACGGCTGGCACCACCTGCACAGCAAAAGCTTGCCGGAAGGCGTGCGCCGGCTGCCTAACAAGGTGGGCCAGCAAACGTCTAAACGTATTGTTTCACTTTTCTATATTATTATTTGTTTTTTACATAAGATTTTATATCTTATCATGTTGATATATGATGATGTGTATCATTTCTTTATTTGACTTTTGCTGCCGTGCAACTGCTCGTCATTGATGGCCTGCCTAACAAGGTAATATTCAGTTATGAATCCTCTTTTCTGGTACTGTGCTCTAGTGCAACTGCCATTTGACGATGTTTCCATGACATGTCTCTCCAGTGATGTCAAGTGTCCTGAGTGTGGTGTGTTTGGTGCATCTGATCAAGGTGGTGCATTACGGCTGGCACAACCTGCACAGCAAGGCCTTGCTGGACGGCGTGAGCCGGCTGCCTAACAATGTAAGCTAAACACCTGTTGCGTCACTGATGACAAGGTGTGAGCCCCAACCATGCATTGTATTGTATTGTTTTATCTGCGATGCTCCAGCCCGCACCTTGGTGTGACAGCATACGCTTGCGCTCCACTTCACGTGCATGCAAGTTGAGTTTTGACGGTTGCTACGCTGTTTCAACGGAGCGCATCTGGCGAAGAGCAAAACAAAACAAGGCAGGGCTGATACATAAACTTCCGCGAAGAGCCGCTCCACACCTATGCTGAGCCCATCCGGCACATTCAGACCCACTTATTCCAACCCCTGCTCCTTCTGCTGTGCAGCACTGGGGCTGCTTCCACCCTATGCGTGACATGTCCGCGGCGCCTTACTGGCTTGGCTCGGCCAAAATCGCATGCTGCAGCAGCAGCGTGCGGCCTCAACAGCCAACAATTACACACATAAACCTCCACGGCGGCTGTTATGTAATGCGACTCCCGGCCTCCCCCTGCGACGCGCCATCTTATCAAATCTCTGCATGCATATGTACCCACGTATGCCAACTTCTGTTCCTTCTGTTGTATGCAGCACTGGGGCTGCTTTCACCCTCTGCGTGACATCTCCGTGTCCCCTTACTGGCTCGGCCAAGCTGATGTCAAAACAGCAGCAGCACACGGCCTCAAGGCCAACAATAACACACATAAACCTCCACGGCGGCTGTTGTGTAACGCGACTCCCGCCCTCCCCCTGCGATGCACCATCTTATCAAGTCTCTGCATGCATATTTACCCACGTATGCCAACTTCTGTTCCTTCTGCTGTGCAGCACTGGGGCTGCTTCCACCCCCTGCGTGACATCTCCGCCGCACCGTACTGGCTCGGCCAAGCCGACGTCGCAGCAGCAGCACACGGCCTCAACGGACAAACAGCAAGCTTCGACGTGCATGCCATTCCAACCCAGCGACTGCTATTCTTTGCCGGTGGGATTCGTCATGAGGATCCCTCTTACAGCCACGGCGTTCGCCAGGAGCTGCATCGATTGTTTGGGAAGGGCCAGGACGCCAATATAACGATACATGAGGGCAGATTTGAAAATTACAGCGCAGCTGTGAAGGGTTCGAAGTATTGTATGGCGCCGGCTGGGCATGGCTGGGGCATCAGATTGTCACAATATATGGATCAAGGATGTGTACCTGTCATTATCCAGGTGGGTGTCGTTGTCATGTTACATAACAAATACACTTCAACAGCAGCTGTAGCCAGTTCAGCAGTATCACCGCTTTTCATACAGCTGCTAGATGCTTCGAGGCTGTTGACTTGGCCATGCATGTAACTTCTGCTTCTAGAAAATGCCGGCTGGGCATGACTGGGGCATCAGATTCTCACAGTACATGGTTCAGGGCTGTGTGTCTGTCATCATCCAGGTGGGTGACGCTTCGATTTCTGGTGGTTTGGGTCTGCTGTTGTCATGCACGTTGCCAACTTACGTGCAACTGAAGTTCTGGCAGTTGCAATCCCAAACAAACACCAACGCACATACGTCATTATTTTGTTACATTCTGCGTTATGGTACGTTACAGGCTTGGCAGGACCGGTTGCAGCAATTGCCATGTCCATACGCCTAACGACTTCTGGATGTTCTGACCTTGCAGTTTTCTATGACTGTTACTTCTGCTGTCACTTTCTCCAGGATGACATCTATCAGGCGTGGGAAGATATTCTGCCCTATCCAGAGTTTTCAGTGCGCATTCCCAAGAGCCGCATTGCTGCGCTGCCTCAGCTGTTGGTATCCATACCAGACGAAGACTATGTTGTCCTACGCGCAGGTGAGCCGCTCGGTTATGAAAATGCAGGCAGGTCAACAATGCTGGGCAGCTGCTGCTGCCTCCACGCATACCTGCTTTCAAAGCAACATGATTGATCAGTTGTTGATGTCAAACTTGGCTGTTGTGTGCAGGTGTGGCAGAAGATTCAGTATTGGCGTGCATTCATCTGGGACAAACGTGGAGGCGGCATGGCATACGACTACATGCTCACAAGCCTGCTGTTCTTGTTGCCTCCACACATACCTCTCTTCCTCAACGCATTATGATTTTTCAGTTGTTGCTTGTCACCTTTGTCTAATGTCTGCAGGCGTGGCAAAGTATTGGCGCGCTTTCATATGGGACAAACGTGCTGGCGGCATGGCATACGACTACATGCTCACAAGCCTGCAGAACCGAATGATGCGGCTGCAAGCACGGCAGTTTCACCCACTGCAGCAGCAGCAACAAGTCGGCTACGGCGTCCTGGGAAGGAAAGATTGAGGACATTGCAGGCATTGCTTTGGAAGCACCTGCTGCAGACACGTGACGCCTCACACCATGTATATCACCCACTGCAGCAGCAGCAGCAGCAAGTTGGCTATGGCGTCCTGGGAAGGAGGGACTGAGACCAGCAGAAAATGGGAAGCAGCTTCTGCAGACAACGGGCACCTCACCATGTGTGTCAGTGACAACGCCAGTCATGACTTAGAAGGCTGCCCCACCGTTCTGGACCGCCACAAGCAGACACGAGCAGCACCGAATGATGCGGCTGCAAGCACGGCAGTTCCACCCACTGCAGCAGCAGCAGCAAGTCGGCTATGGCGCCCTGGCAAATTCAAACCGGTTTGCCGTTCTTAGCAAAAGCCAGGATGCCGCTGAAGCTGATATCATTGACGCTCAGATGGCAGAAATAGAAGAAGCACTAGGTGCACGTCCTGCAGGATAGCGTGCAGCAGCTGGAGCTTCGACACCTGGCGCAGCAGCAGCAACAGCTGCAGCTGCAAACGATGCTAAGCGACCAAAAAGACCTGGCCCAGAGCCAGATCGCGCAGGTCTGTCTGGGGCTACGACCGAGACAAGTTCACCTCCCCCCATGTTCAGCTTCAGCTTCAGCAGCAGCGTGTTCCAGGAGCTGCAGGACAAAGCTCTAGGACAAGTGCAGCCAGCAGTCTCAGCAGCAGTAAAGATAGTAATCGAGCACCACAAGGCAGCCGGCCGCGCGCAGCGCATGCGACGCCACATAGTAGGCAGCTTGGCAGTGTTTGTTGAGAGCAGCACAGCCATCCCAGAACTGCAGGACTACTGTGACCCACAGTCACAGCAGGAGATAGCTGCAGCTTTTGGTGTGCTACGCAACAGCTTCATGCAGGCAATAGTGGGAGCAGCAGACCGTGCTGCTGCAACAGCAGCAACAGCAGCAGAAGCAGCAGAAGCAGCAGAGGCAACAGGCCACCCTATCCTTGCTGAGGCATTTGCAGACATGCCAGCAAGGTGGGAACACCTGCGAGAAGTGCAGGAAATAAAACGCGCACAGCAGCTGAAGTATGAGTGGCAGTTCAGTGCAGCTGTGAAAAATGTCAGCAGCTCGCACAAGGAGGCAGCACTGCAGCGACAGAAGAAGCAGGCAGCAGCTGATGCTAAGAAAGCAGAAGCAGCACCAGTTTCTCTGCAGCAGCAGGTAGAGGAGCTAGCAACTGCAACAGTAGCAGAGCAGGTCAAAGGCCTGACCAGCTTCATGCTGAAGCAGAACGAGCGGATGGAGAAGCTGGAAGAGCTGCTGAAGCAGCAGCTGCCCAGCAGCAGCAGCTCAGCAGCAGCAGCAGCGCCTGGTAAGAAGCAGCAGCGCAAGCCTAAGCGAAAGCAAGGCCATGCTGCTGCTGACCAGGAGCCACCCACAAGCAAGCCCTCTTTTGCTACAGTAGTTGCAGCGGCACCTGCAGGCACCAGCAACGGTAACCAGCAGCCGCAGCAGCGCAACAACCAACCGACTGCTGCACCCCCTGGGCCGCCGCCAAAGCAGCAGCACAAGGGAGGCAGTAAGCCAAAAGGACAGCCAGGCGCAGCAGCACACAGCAGCACCACAGCTGGCCAGCCGGCCGCATAGGGAGGTGGGCCATCGGAGGACTGCTGCATGTCAGCACGCCAGCGCAAACGCCACAGGCAGCAGCGCAGGGCGCAACGGCAGCGGCAGCAGCAGCGCCTCCAGGCAACCAGACGAGATGTGCAGGTGCCTCTCTCAGCCCTGCCCCCACTGCTGTGTGCTCACAACCTGGGCAAAACAGCATTTTCTCTGGATGCATGGATGCTTTTGAATAATGGTCTCAAGTTTGTGCCTACACCACCCTGCATCACACGGCAGCAGCTGGTTGCAGCAATACAGCATTTCCAGCGTAGTGTTCGTTTGCGATGCATGTCTCAGGACACAGGTCCGCTCCATCATCATCATCATGTTACCCATTAAGCCATAGCGTCAACGCCATCGGCCCCGCGCCCCTCAGGAACGGAAGAAAGAGGGAGCACTGCTCCATTGTGTTTGCAATTATTACGCACATCCCAAGCTTGGACAAGATACTCAGCAATGCTCCTAGATATCACTCGGCACACCCCCCTACTACCCCATCATTATCATGTTACCCATTAAGCCATAGCATCAACGCCATCGGCCCCGCGCCCCTCAGGAGCGGAAGAAAGAGGGAGCACTGCTCCATTGTGTTTGCAATTATTACGCACATCCCAAGCTTGGACAAGATACTCAGCAATGCTCCTAGATATCACTCGGCACACCCCCCCCTTACCCCAAATATCATCAGAAACAAAACGCAACAACTTAGTGGATGCATCAGTCAACGACAACACATTGCGCAATTTTTCAGCGCCGCCAGCAACATCACGCAAAACAGACCGAATTTCATCAAGCATAGTATCCAACAACAGGTAACAGGTCCGCTCCCAAAGTACAGAGTTGCAAAACCTGACTTTGTGCCTAGGGAAGCACCTCCAGCAGTGGAGGCATATCTGTGTGTGGTGGAATCCGCTATTATGGCACGTTTTGATGCTGTATGACAGCATCATAACATGACAGCGTCATGTATCACAGCATCATAAGCGCATCAGCAACTTGAGCACAGCCCAGGTTGCAGTGTTGCATGCTTTTCGGCAACAGTCAGAGCATGTGATCAAAGCAGCGGACAAGAACCTTGGGCCGACACTCATGCCTGCTAATGCATACCATGCAGCAGTGCAAGTACATGTGTCAGACAGCTCTGTATATGAAGACATCACAGATCGTCTTCCAGCTGTCATTGCTACCACCTGCAGGAAACTGGAAAGGTTGGTTGGCATTTACCATGGGTGTCTTGGGGACAAAGTGTCTGAGTACTTGTTGCAGGGTTTGAAGATGAGGCAGCCGCCACACCTTTACATCTTGCCCAAACTGCATAAAATGGCCAGTTTGGATGGTCCTATTGTAGGCAGGCCAATAGCTGCCTGTCACTCTTGGGTCACAACGTGTGTCAGTGTTTGGTTGGCAGACAAAGTTAATAGTCTGCTGCATGAATATGATACAGTACTTAGAGATAGGACGCAGTTGTTCAGGGAGATAGATGGGCTCCGCGTAAGCAAGGATGCCTGGCTCCTGACTTTTGATGTGGAGTCATTGTACCCACATGTTGACCACGCTGGGTGCATTGCTGCATGTGCAGCAGCAGTTCATGGCACTGGCATGCACCGTGCAATGGTTGGAAAGCTCCTAGAGTTTGTGCTGAAGAACAACGTAGTTACTGTGCAAGGCAAATACTACAGGCAGATTGTTGGGGGTGCAATGGGCACCAACTGCATGCCACCAGCAGCGCAGCTCTACCTGGCCAGGGAGTGGGAAGGTGTTGCCAAGCAACGCTTGGGCAGCGACTTCCCCTCTCTGTTTAAGCGTTATATCGATGATGGATTTGTGGTTTTTGAGGGCAGCGAGCAGAAACTGCTTGCTTTCATCAGTTTGCTCAACACATGGTTGCCAAACATAAAGATCACACACAGCTACAGCCAGTTCGAAGTAGATTTTCTCGACTTGGTTGTTCATAAGTGTATGGAGGATGTCTGCGATGCAGATGGCAGAGTGCGTATCAAAGTGCGCACACACCAAAAGGTACTGAACAAGTACCTTGACATCCCACATTAGTCTTTCCATCCACCTAGTGTGTTTAGGAGCTTCATCAATGCAGAGTTGATTCGGTATGTTGTCACTAACAGTGACGAACACTGGTTTGACTGCATGGTGCGCAAATTTGTGCACCGGCTACGCCAGAGGGGTTACCCTCAGCGTCTGTTAGCCAGCATCACCAACCGAGTGTCGTTTTCATTGCGGCACAGGTACCTGTCTGTGAGCAATAGCAGCACAGCTGCAACTGCAAACAGCAAGCCTGTCATGGTGGTGCCGTATGCACAACTCATACCTGAGCTGCGGCTGCAACAGTTGCTGCGGGGTGCATATGATATTGGCGGTGGAGATCTACATGCTGAGGTTTCAGAGAGACCGATTGTTGCATTCACAAAAGGCAGGAACCTGGAGTCATTCTTAGTAAAGGCCAGTCACTGACTGGCCGTTTTTGGGTGAGGTCACTGGCCATGTTGCCAGTGGCTCTCACCCTGTGTTCATCATCAAGACCTCATGGTTTGCTTTTGCAGTGCAGTATTGTACAGGGTTCGAGCCACTGGCAACATGGCCAGTGACCTCACCCAAAAACCTGCACCCTGTTGCTGTGTGCTTCTGATGGCGAGTATTTGTTGATTCTGTCCGTGTTCACAGGATTGAAGCCTGATGAAGGGTGAAGAGCCCGAAACGCGTCGCTTTCCATGTAATACGACAAAACAGATTCAACAATAGTCTGAACTTGTCTCAACAGTAGCTGTAGCCAGTCGCATTACGCTATTGCTTTTCAAACATCCAAATTGTAATTTGCAACTCTGCTGACAGCCAAGCAAGCGCAAACGCGGAGGCACTTGGGCCCGCATGCAATGGCTGCACACACGCTACTGAGTGGGAGGCATGCAATTCATCGGATGCCGCCTACCCAGTATCGTGTGCGCAGCCTTGCATGGAGGTCCAAGCGACTCTGCTTTTGCGCTTGCTGTCCTCTGTCAGGATGACTCATCCACTTGAAGTGTTGTGCAGCACTTCAAGTGGATGAGTCATCCTGACAGAGGACAGCAAGCGCAAAAGCAGAGTGAACGTTCACTGACACACATCTCAGCGGCGGTGCTAGCAGTACTACTGATGATAGTATCATTTGTAAGCGAGTTGCTCTTTTTTCTCCTGGGTTGTTGTGGTCTGGTTGTTCTTTGTGCCCTATGAGCCTGGCTGGCGGTCATTGGCTCCCCGGGCGATGTTTCGCCCTTGTAACATCCAGAATGTGATGCGGCTGCTCGGATTTTCAGGGTGTCTACTTACCACAGTTTGGATGTACATGTTACCCAAGGGAACATCGCCCGTTTTCGAGCCAATGACAGGCTCATAGGGCGCCCACCTCATCCATCAACCATCAGCTGAATTTGGCCAGTGACTCTAGCAGCTAGTGTGCGGCACCGGCATGCTGCACTATGGCAAGCTCCCCTCATGGCACGCGCCGTGTGCTGATACGCACGCAGACCCCCGCGGGCTTGGCAAGCGCTGCTAGAAAACGGCCTGCTGGGCCTTGGGTGTCTGTGCAACATGCCAAAAACGACCAATCATACAGTCTAAGAAAAAAAGCAGTACTGGAAATGGCAGCATGCAAAGCAGGTAAAGCATGTCTTTATTGTGTTGGTTACTTGGGGGGCAACTTGATGATCCTACTGGCTGGCCATACACAGCAATCAAGCAAACCTGATTGTCGGAAGCCTACGGCACTGCCGCCATCAGAAGACACGCCAAACGCCTTTATCCAGAAGGTGCCCAGCACCAGGACCACAAACAGCAGAAGAGTTGAGAGCAGGCCATCACAGCAGCAATGACAGCAGCAGCAGCAGAGTGGCACAATCGACAGCAGCGACATGGTGGGTCAGGCCAGCTGTAAGGTTGTGCAACGTTGGAGCGTTGCATGTGCGCATGCACACTTGCATGCGCCTGGGCTCTACTTTTATGCACAGGATCGACCTGCCTCATTCTAGAAGCTTGAAGGCTGGCAAACCTTCCGGTTGAAGGAACCGTCAAGGCGCGACACCAGCCTTGCTTGCATGCGCAGCCTTCGCGTGCACGTGTGCACAGCTTTGCGTGTAGGTTTGGGTGCCACCCAGTAGAGACTGCATGTTGTTTCTGCTAGAGAGCTGCAGTTGTTGACAGCAGCAACAGCAGCAAGGAGCACCTACCAGCCAAGAGTGCCCGCTGCTGCAGCATACAGCTGTATGGATGCCATTGAGCCGTTCTCTGTCCATGCTGCTGTCTGCCCCTGTTGCTGAGTCCGTTTGTTCCTTGACTGCTACGTGCCTCGAGCCTTGAAGATTTCCTGGACTACTACGAGAGAGGCTGTTGTGCTGGATCACATCCGTCATTGTCAGTGAGGGCTCCCTGCCATGCAGGGCTCGCAAGCTCGTCAACGAGTCGAAATTGACGGGCCGAAGGCCCGATACTTTGGAAACTTTGGAAAGGTCTTCGACCAGCTGATCAACATTTGGGGGCCGAAACAGGGGGCGTTTCGACCAATTCCCGCCAAAATGCACACTGCCCGCCTTCAGAGGCCTCTTAGGGGCAGCTGGTCGAAATTGGCCAAGGCCCTTCCCTGGTGGCACCAGCTGATCGAAATCTCCAAGGGGAGCTTGCGAGCCCTGCTGCTGCTGCTGCTGCTGCTGCTGGGGCTACATCAACGAGCACTGCTTGTTGATGTAGCCCCAGTAGACCCAGGCAGGGTCTGATGATGCAGTGTCACGGCTGGCGAGGCCCGTCCGGCCTCGAGGCCATCAGTGCTGCATCAGTGCTGCCTCAGTGGTATTGCCACCCACAGACGTTCTCAGAGTGCTCGCTAGCTATTGACGATTCTGCTGTGCTGTAAACTCTTTGCGCCTACATGTGAGACGGTGCTGCTTTACATGCTGGAGGGCCTGCTTGCATGGACAGCACTGTGACGACAGCCCAGTCTTAACACCTTCGCATGACCTTCTTATAGCATAAGAAGCTCACATAGATTTAAGAGGAGCGGTCCCATACCGTTTTCTTTGTTTGTTAGTTAGTTAGTTAGTTAGTTACACAGCCTACAGTGTTGGTATCCTTGTCATACAAATTAGTGGTCATGAAGAGAGAAAGAAATTATATTTGTAATTGGGCATGCACTGGATTTCTGCTGCTATGGGGCCAAAACATAGGAGCCAGGTGAGTAGAGCCGGGTATGGCTTTCTAAACGGGTGTTGAAAAACACCGACAATCCCAGACACTATTGGTCTCACCGAACTGACTATGGTTGGAGCCATAACACGGCCAGGTATGGGGGTGGAAACCAACCTAAAACCCACCATAACACCATATGTTATCCCGTTGGCACAGTCCTGGACATCAATGTTACTGACATTGTAACACGATGTGGTTGGCAGGACCTGGGAATGACATACAGCGGCCTCACAAGGTGTGACATTCTCTCGCCACACACAGTACATTAAAATGCCCTTCTGACACATGATCACACACAAATAATTGACTCAAAATGACAAGGTTCACCAACAAGGCCTTACACCATAAGGTTGCCCTCATTGGTCCCGCGTCCTGTGAGGACGGTACTCCGCAGCTTCCAAATCTCACACGCAAAATCAGCTACTGCTCTCATGGCTGTCACAGCACCCGCGTCTTCGCGCTCGGCTCCAGCTGGCCGGGCAGGTTCATCATTGCCTAGGACATCATCTGTCAGCAGCACCCTCCAGGTATTGGCCGGTGGGCCTGCTTGAATAGCCGCCAGTGTGGCAGGCACAGTCTCTTGTAATTTGTTAAAAAGGGTGGTTCTACAGGCAGAATAAGCAAGGCACTCCAACAAAAAGTGAGCAAGTGTTTCAGGTGCACTGTGGCAGGCAGGGCATGATTCTCGCTGGGTACGCTGTACAGTGGTTTCATTGCGGCGCTGGCAACTATGAATAGCACGCAGTGGCAGACACTCTAGACGCATTTTCATGCACAACTCAGCTGCAGGGCCACGGCGCATTTGGCTCAGTTTAGTCACATAAGCACGTGCTACTGGTTTGTTTTGTTTAATCACTCCTGGTCCAAAAGCAGCAGTATAATTTTGAAGGATGGCACTGGTGGCCCTGGGTCCTGTGCTCCAGATCTGTTGAACCCGGCGGGCAGCTTTGTTTTTGACATATGTAACAAATTGTCCCTTAGTAAAGTTGGTGGTGGTAGCAGTGTCAATGTCATATTCTGCTAGAAGCTTGTCTACGTTCTGTTGCCAAGGGTTTAGATTGCCAGTCCATGCCTCGGCCACTTGACGCAGCAGGCGATCAGAGGACACCCTGCGGAGATGGTGCCAGTATGTCAAGGTGAAGATGTCACATGTAATGTGGGCAGGCATAATGCCCAGCTCGTGCTGCAGACATTCAGTTTGTGTGTTAGGTGAGCAGTGATTGACGCACTTTACAAGTTGCATTTGCCAGTTGTCCAGGAATTTACGATTGGTTAGTGTAGTATTTCCCCACACCTGCACAGCATAAGTTAGCACAGGTTGTACAGCAGCACACACAGTTAGTTTGCGCAGGTGCCATGACATGCAGTTCTGGTTCAGGACGCCACGTTGTGCGTGTGCAGCAGCCTCAGCCTTTTCCTTTCTTACATTCAAGTGTTCATCCCATGTGCCTACATCAGAGATCCATGCACCTAAATAACGGTACGAGCGTACTTGAGGAACAGTAATGCTCCCCCACACGAAAGGGTCTTCTTTGTGTAATGTGTTCTGCTTGCTGCGCTTCCTGCTTAAAAGTGTTTTATATAATGGTATGTATGCGTGGGAATGCTTGAGCAGTAGTTCTCGATGAGTGCAACTGGCACCCCCGTACTCAAGCTTGGCAGCTGCCAGTGGCTGCAGCCCACGCAGAGCACCAGGAGGTCTGGGCGGGTCCCTCCTGGTCCAGCTCTGCACTGAGGTACTACCTCGGAACATCGGATGTTGCTTTACCTGGAGTCCAGGATTCGTATAAATCCGTCACGGAGTCTTTTCACAGTTGAACCCCCTCCACCCCCTTGGTGTGCTACAGCCTGTAGCTCAGCTGCATGCCGCACACACCCGATGAGGGAGGCAGGATGGGAGAGTTTTGCCTGCTTTACCTGCTTTGCATGCTGCCTTTTCCAGTACCGCAAACCCTTTACATCCGACTGACTTTGTCAGCCGCCCCAATAAAGCATCTCTGAGCAGGTTATGATGGCATAACTGATTTGCTGCATCACCTGACAGGCTTCAAGTGTGCAGTTCCCACTGCATACTTGCTACGCATCATGCAGCCTACTATGCTAGTAGCATGTGCACGCTGGTCAAGGTGACAACAAAGGCATGCGCCTACTGATGTTCTCGCACAACAGCATCATCATCTTCATCATCATTAACCGTCATTAATAATAATAATAATAATAACAATAATAAATCCTTGTAAGCCATACCTTTCGGCATCGGCAACCGCGCCTCACCCACTGGGGAGGCGGAAAGCAGCCTGATTATTAAACAATTCATTTATGCATTGGGTTTAATACAGTGAAAGCTGTATCCCTGCCTGCCTGCCCAAGGCAGGCAGTGGGTGCAAGCTGACTGTCACTAACGGTCTAGCTGCATTCTCCCCGTTTGGCATATAGCCGCACAGGACACCTGCTCCTGTACGTTTTGTTGTTGTTCATGCGAACTGCAACTCGACTCGCTACTTCGGTAGCGTTTTGGAGTGTTGCACACGTCCTGTTCTTATCGTTCCACTACACTTGACACCTCCAGTTACTGCCAGTTCTTTACGTTCTCGCATGAACACGAACTAAGGACCGCCGTTCGGTCAGCCAGAGGCAGCTGATCGCACGACTATCTGCAGCCTACACGTACTCCTACAGCCCTTCTTGCACGCTAGGCTCCGTCGCTTGCGCTCTACGCAAAACACTCAGATCTAGCTATCTTTGCCGGTTAAGGATCAAAGTAGTGCAGCAAGCCGCAGCTGCGACAGCAGCAGCAGAAGCAGCAGGAGCAGCACTGGAGCTTGCCTTCACACTAGATCCCTCGGCAGCTATGCTCAACGTTAGCATGGCAACAGCCCCCCTGGCTGCATCTATCCCCTGCGTGAGGGGTTATGTTGGTCCCGGCAGCAGCTGGACCACAACAGGTGGATTGCTGGTTGTTTCCCGCGGCATGGGGAGCGCCAGCAGGGGCAGCAGCAGCAGCCCTGGCCGCAGCAGTCGCCTATCAGGCAGCTGGCGCCATGGCAGTAGCAGCAGCAGGCCACACCTGGATGCGCACACACCTGGTGCGCAGCACTTGGGCGTCTCGGCGGCTGGCCGGAGCAGCTTGCAGGCCGCCATGGTCAGCAGCAGCAACTGCATTGGAGGCGTGGGCTCTGGCAGCACATCTGCTGGAGCAGCAGCGCAGTAAGCGCTCAGTGCACACCGCAGGCAAGTGTGGGTTGGCCCCCACATAACAGCCAGTCATTAGGCTACACGTCTGCACACTCAGCTGTTGTGTCATTAGGCAGCTGTGTGGGGCACACTCTTTGCAGTGCCTTTGTGAGTTGACATCTGAGCATGGTTACCTTGCACAGCTTCCCTGCAGACACGCCGCTGCACAGGCGCTTGGGTATGTGCAGCAAGTAGTTGCGTGCCATTGGTGCATCTTCGCATGTCATCAGCTGGTTGCAGCATGGTGTTCCTGTTGAGTGGCTGGGTGGCCGCCCGCCGCCCCCGTTTTACAAGCACCCCTTGCCAGCCACTAACGCTCAAAAGCAATGGTGGTTGTGCACTGAAGCGCCCCGCCTCACCAAGCTGGGTGTGTTGACCAGGCTTGCCTCCCGCCCTGCATTCTGGTTTAACGCATTTTGTGTGCCGAAGGGCAGTGCTTGGCGTCTGGGTGTTAACTACAAATACATCAACACATTCAATGTTGCGCGCAAGTGCAGGTTTGAGACCTTGCGGTTCTTGCAGCGCTATGACCTCAGCAACGCATTTGCAGTCAAGGCAGATATGGCTGATGCGTTCTATCAAGTTCCCCTGCATGCTGACGCTGTGGGGTACTTTTGCTTTGAGTTCGCTGGCGAGTACTATCAGATCAATTGCTTGCCCTTTGGTTGGAACAACTCACCGTACTACTTCACCAAGGTTGCACGCCCTTTTGTTGCACATCTTTGCGCACCCGCACATACGCGTGTGTCGTCAGGCGCCATGTACCCGGCGCCACCTGGCAGCCGTGCCAGTGTGGCGCATGTTGGTTGCAAGGTACTACCATACTTAGATGACTTCTTATTTGTTTTCCCGGATCAGGAAACAGCAGCAGCTGGTGCAGAGTGGATCCAGTCCATCATGTACTGGCTTGGGTTCACACCCCACCCCACCAAGTCTGTGTGGGAGCCCACCCAGCAGCTTGAGCATTTGGGCCTGGTTGTAGATCTGGCTCAAGGCACCTTCTGTGTGCCTCCAGCTAAGGTTGCCCGCCTCACCCGCCTCGTACGCGGCATTGCTATTTCTGCCAAGCAGAACAAGAGCCGTGTGCCAAAGCGCGAGCTGGCTTCCTTCTGTGGCTATGCGCAGTCTATGCGGCTGGCCGTCATGCCAGCCAACCTGTTTCTGCGTAGCTTGTATGATGGTTGTGCGTCTGTGTCCGGCTGGAATGGGACTGTCAGCCTTTCCTGCCAGTCCTTCCGTGATTTGGAGTGGTAGGCCAACATCCCTGCGCAGCATCTTTCGGCGCCTTCCGTCTGCGCCCAGCTACTCATCATCATCATCATGTTACCCATTAAGCCATAGCATCAACGCCATCGGCCCCGCGCCCCTCAGGAGCGGAAGAAAGAGGGAGCACTGCTCCATTGTGTTTGCAATTATTACGCACATCCCAAGCTTGGACAAGATACTCAGCAATGCTCCTAGATATCACTCGGCACACCCCCCTACCACCCCAAATATCATCAGAAACAAAACGCAACAACTTAGTGGATGCATCAGTCAACGACAACACATTGCGCAATTTTTCAGCGCCGCCAGCAACATCACGCAAACAGACCGAATTTCATCAAGCATAGTATCCCTCTGAGCAGAAGTAGCGGGACAATCAAACATCAGATGTGACAAAGACTCAACACCCTGACCACAAGCAGGACATGCTGTGTTAGAATCAGCTCTGCTGCCACCATAACGACTGGTACGCTCATGCACGCAAAGACAGCCCATTCAAACACGCATCAGCAACTCAATACCACGCGTTGGCGCACCAGAACACAAAAAGGGCCTAGCCCTTTTAAAACGCATGGTATCAGCATGTGTAGGGTGCACATGCGTGATGTAACGGCTCAAAGTAAAGTGCTGCAGTGATTCACAAACAATTCTGTCTGCATGCAGCTTCCTGACCTGACAGTTGATGTGATTCTTGCACGCATTAGATTGATCAGCCGCCGCCTCAACATCCACACCATACTTGCAAAGCAAACTCTGCACATACTTATGCCAAGGTGTCACCGCAACAGCACCACTAGGGCGCTTCCACTCAGCTGAAAACACCTGATGTGGCAACCGACAGTTCTGCATACGCTGAACCCTAAAGTAATACTTCATCGCCCTCTGATGAAGCCACATGTGCAATGGCTTCACACCCCATTCAGCCAGAACAAGTGAAGTGCAAGGGCGCTCCTTGCCACAACGCATTGAGCACCTGATGATGTCAGTCTGCACTTTGTCAATCTGTTGCAGTTGCCTTGCAGTTGACGGAAACCAGACCTCACTGCCATATTCAACAATCGGGCGAACGCATGTAAGCAGAATGATACGCTTTACTTCCACGCTGATGAGCCGGCTCTTCCAGACTGGCATGAGCCCACCCTTCACACGATGCACTTTTGCCAACATCTTCTCAAAGTGCGTATTCCAGTTGCAGGCATTGTTGAACCACAGGCCAAGGTAGCAGTACTCTGATACAACAGGCACAGGCACACCGTTCCAAACGATGCCAGAATCAGCCAACTGGCTGGGCTGTCTAGCTGGTGAGACATGCATGACGGCAGACTTCAAGCTATTCAGCTTGAACCGCCACTTACAACTGTATTCATAAACTGTTGCAGCCACAGCCTGAACCTCAGCCAGAGATCCGCACACAGCAACAAAGTCATCAGCCTGCATGGCTGCCACAACCTGACCAGCAGGTTCGTCACAAGGGCCCATAAGGGTGATTCCGGGGTGCTTTGCATGCACCTCATGCAGCAGATCATCAATGAAGTACAGGTACAGTGTGGGGGAAATAACATCGCCCTCATGCAAACCAAGGTCACATGTGAAGCTCTCATTGACATGACCTTCGTGAGACACCACACGGCGTGCACCCTGATACAAGTTGTAGAGTACACGGAACATCTTTCCACGCACACCCTTGTCCCACAGCTTTTGAAAGAGCCCATCAAGCCACACTGTTGGGAAAGCCTTATAGGTGTCAACAAACAGCACATAAGAATCCTTCCCCTCAGCTTTCCTCCCACCCAACACCTCACTGAGCATGATGTAAGGTTGAAGGGGGCATGATGTAAGGTTGAAGGGGGAGGGGGCATGATGTAAGGTTGAAGGAACCGGAAGTTTCTGGATGTTTCCAGAAGGTTCCAGATGTTCCCGAAGTTCTAGAAGTCTCCGGAAGGATGTAGATGTTTCCGGAAGTAGTATGTTCTAGGATTGTCTAGAAGCTTCCTTGGTCCAGAATGTTCCAATTGTAGGCAGTTGAGGAGGCGTTGTAGGTTTTCGCCAAGGCTATAAATAGAGGGGGCCTCTCCTCACTCAACAAGAAGTATTCACTTAAGAAGTCTTTCCATCAGACCTTTCAAGTCCTCGTAGCCTCGTCTATTGTGTGAAGCCTTCCCTTGGTAACTAACTGAGCCTTCTATACAACTACGGCCTACGTCGAATCGCTATAGAAGACCTTAGTTGCCAAAGGACCCGCCGACAAGGCGTGACATATAGCCAGCAATCGACGGAGTCCTGCGGAGAGTCGCGAGGACATTAGCAGCATCCTTCCTTCGGCTTTCGCCGACTGTATCCCTGAGTCCAGGGACATACTGCTTAGGCTCAGAATCGAACCTGCAACCTTTCGGCCACTGTTCGTCCGTCATCACCACTGCGCCACGTGTTTAACGTCCCGCCGGACCAAGGCGTGCCCAAGGCGTGTTGTGTACTGCGCCACCTGCCCCCGCCACCAACCGCCACCAACCGCCACTTGCAGATACTAGCAGATATCTGCAAAAAAACAGACTATGGGCGCCGCTGCTGTTACACCGTGTCAGCCCCGCTGATGCGGCACTCACGCCGCTACAAACACCTTGTACATGTCAACAAGTAAGGCATTGAAACCTGGCATCGTCGTCCACGCCAAGCAGCACCAATCAGCCACAAAAACCCACTCAGCGACAAAATGTGAGAAACTTGTCAACTTGCGGCAAAGTCATCCCCCACAACCCTGGCGCAGTCACCCTGCAGACCCCTGGGTCACTTCCCACTGGCAGCACCATCACAATCAACATCAGGCCATCTTGAACTTGACTAGTTGTAGACATGATTGAGACAAACAGGCATCGCCATTAGCCCTTAACACACACTCGACACACCAGCGCCTAGTCCCTGCGCTTGCGGCGCTGCTGCTCCCGCTCCCGCTTCTCCTGGTTCTTCAGCAGGATCACCAGCACCCGCACCAGAATCGCCACCGCATCCACAAACAGGTCCAGCGCGTGACGCACATGGTCCGTGTCACCAGCAGCAGCACGCTCCACAATCAGCTGCGTGTCGAACAGCACGTAGCCGGAGAACACCAGCAGGCCGACATACAGCTCGAAGCCAAAGGCCACGCTGCGGAAGCCGAAGAGCCAGCCGCCGAGGCGCATCGCAAGCATGGCCAGCATGGCAGATGACAGCCAGGAGCCCAGGAAGAGGTACGACCTGCGGGGTGATGAAGCAGCGGAGCAAGCACAATGTGTTTAGTGCGACCGAAAACAGAGAAGACAAGAAGCAGACTAGACGAGTAAGCAGCACGTGGCCTACAGATGGTCTATTCTGCTGATGGCTTGATCTGAGCGACCGATGGCTTGATCTGAGCGACATACACTACTGAGTGATAAACACTACTCCACTGATTAGTGCAGCTCAAGTGTGAACAACTGCCACACGTTTCCAACACCCTGAACTAGCTCCTGCAGCCGCTATTGAGCCCACCTGCGCCGGGTGCAGAGCGCTGACAGGCTGAAGCACGCAAAGATGGCTGTTGAGGCCAGCGCTGCTGTCATGACAATGGCTGGGTTGACTGCCAGCGCCATGCCCACCAGTGGGCCGATGGCTGTGCCCTGGCAGAACGCAAATGTGCCCAGCAGCGCATAGCGCTTGTTCTGTTTGGCAACAGCAGCAGCAGCAGCAGCAGTTAGGGCGTTGATATTGTGGAATGTAAGAATTTTGCGACGTCGCTACGGGTGCAGGCCGCTGCAAAGTGAGCTGTGCAGCAAAACATGTTCCTAGCTGCTTGTGCTGCGCATGCTGCACATATCAGGCAACAAACAATTGATGCAATGCCCTGACCATGCCTGGGACGCTACACAGCACATCAAAAGCACCGGCAGCAGCAGCAGCAGCACACCTGGCTGTCTGCGGGGGTGGTGAAGCCCAGCCACAGCAGACTGCCGAATGACGCCAGCCCTGTCAGCACACCGCCAACGTGGAACGCCACATCAGCAGCAACACCCAGCGTCAGCAGACCAACTGCCAAGGTCAGGGTGGCGTAGACCTGCAGGAAATCAGTCAATAGTCGTGAGCACAGGAACTGCAGGACGCATGCCACATGCAGCACGTTGCTATGCACTGTGGACACGCCAGAACAACTGTGGCAGTGCAAGTTCCTGCGTGGCTGTCCTGCATCTGCTGGATCAGCCGCAACTTGGCTGCTGCTGAAGGCGGATATTGGCATATGCAGAATGCCTAGCTGTTGCACATCTGCTTGCATGCTGAAGGATGCTAGAAGCAGCAGATGTCCAGCAGCATGCCTGTGCAGCTGTTCAGCACGCACTGTCAAGACTGCAGCAGCACTGCAAAGGCTGCTTACCTTGGTCAAGTGCTTCTGTACACGGGGGTCCCTGCATGAAAACAGACGATAGGTTGCATGGTGAGGCAGCAGGGAGACAGACAGACTTGCCCGAGGTGCTGCCTGCTGCCGAGCCTCTCACAGGTCAGTGAACTTCAGTAAAGTTGCAGGACTGATGTTATCAAACGTCCTGCCAGTCATGCGGTTGAACAAGTCGGTAGCCATGGCGTTGCTGAAGGTGCTCGAAAGGTTCCACAGGTACACGTTCCAAGCAGCAACAGACGGAGTGTGAGCGTCCGTCAACACATGCGCAATGTATCCTGCACTGGGACTGCGTCACGGGAGGCACGAGCAAAGGCGAGAAGCCCATGTGGGACAGCTCACCCACCCACCTGGACCCTGAACACCCGGTAACATACTTCTAGTAAGCTTCGTTCCTGCTGGGTTTCGGCTATAAGTACTCTCGGTCTCTGCTTTCAAGCAAGCGCGTGCACTATTGTCGGTGGTGGTGTGAACAGGCCTGCTAAAAAGTTCACTGTGACTTTATTGTCCAGCAGGCACAGTCTCCTTTTTTTCGAGCTTGGAAGGGCAGTATGCGCGTTCAAGTGTATGTGTATGATTTGACTAGAGGCCTGGCAGCCTCTCTGTCACCCATGCTGCTTGGAACACCGGTGCGTTCTTGCTTTGAGATGAGCAGCAGCGGCAGCAGAACAGATGCCACGTACTCGCCATGCATGCATGTGTAAGGATGCATCGACATGCTGTAAAGTATTTTAAGCTTTACACATGTGCGCATGCGCATGCATGGGATGGATGGTTGCTCTTGTTCTAGTCTTCAGGTCATTACGTAATCGCATGTGGTGCATGTGCTGATGCACACGTGTGTCTCTGCTTACGGTAAGTGCACTTACCGTACATCTGCCGCCACCTGCTGACCATCTTACCTGCTTGCCTGCTTGCTGCAGATTGAAGGTGTGTGGCACACAGGCGTTGTGCTTGACAGCAGGGAAGAGATATTCTTCGGCTATGGCATCCAGCGCACGCGTGCTGGCACTACCATGTTTGGGCAGCCCCACCACATCATAGACGTGGGGTGAGCACTCCAGCAGCAGCATGCATCTCATGCCTTGTGGACGCATGTGCACGCAAGCCTTGCGTTTGTGACATACATGACATGCTTGCAGCACCTGCACTATGCATGCATGTTTGGGCAGCCCCTGACCCCTTGCAGCTATGCGGCGTATGCGGCTGCTTTCATTATTCATCGTGTGTCGTGTATGCATATTCTGCCCTGCAGCACCATTGAGGTTTTGCCAGCTATGCTCAACGAGCTGCTGGCAGGCACCTCTCAATTAGTGCTCTCAATTAGTGCGCAGACATCTGATCCGTAGTGCTGCTGCTGCTGCTGTGATGTATGTTCTGCCCTGCAGGACAAGTGAGGTTGACCCATCCATGCTCAACGAGCTGCTGTCAGACACCTCTCATTCAGTGCGCAGACATCTCATCTTGGCTACTGCTGCTGCTGCTGCTGCTGCTGTGCTGTATGTCCTACCTTGCAGCACCAGTGAGGTGGACCCAGCCATGCTCAACGAGCTGCTGTCAGGCACCTCTCAGTTGGTGCGCACACATGTCACCTATGGTGCTGCTGCTGCTGCTGCTGTATGGTCTGCCGTGCAGCACCAGTGAGGTGGATGCAGCCATGCTCAACGAGCTGCTGCCAGGCACCTCTCATTTACTGCGCATACATCTCATCTATAGTGCTGCTGCTGCTGCTGCTGTGATGTATGCTCTTCCCTGCAGCACCAGTGAGGTGGACCCATCCATTTATTCGTCTCACATCTTTCACCTTCGTTCATTCTTCTGTTCGTGCTGTGCATGCTCTGCCCTGCAGCACAAAAATGGCACATTCAATTCAGTGTGGAGATCCTCATGCGCTGCTGCTGTGATGTGTGTTCTGCCCTCAGGACAAGTGAGGTTGACCGATCCATGCTCAACGAGCTGCTGTCAGACATCTCGCCCCGCTTCAGGCCGCAGGACTACAGCCTGCTCACGCACAACTGCAACCACTTCAGCAACGAGTTGGTGCAGCTGCTCACAGGAGAGAGCGTGCCGGTGGGTGCATGTGGAGCATCCGCATGCATAACAGTAGCTTATGGAACATCAGCATGTGGAGCATTAGCATGTGGGGCATTCATTAGCATGCTTGGACTGCAGCGCAGCCAATAGTTTGGCAGCTCACTGAATGCAATTTGCAGCAGCAACCAGAAAGCTTTAGTCAATGCCACATGCATCGACGCAAGTGCTGCGCCAGTGTTGCGCCTTTACGCGAGCTACTGGGCTCCTTGCACATCTGTTTGACATGTGCTGTTTCTGCGGTGGTTGGCTGTGTCTGCAGGACTATATAATCAGCCAAGCACAGGTCATCTTCAACACACCAGTTGGTGAGTTCATCATGCCAATGGTGATGGCTATGGAGGGCCTAACAGGCAGGGCAACAGCAAGCGGCCTGATGCAGCAAGCCCCTGCGATGGCAGCAGCAGCAACCGCAGCAGGAACAGCAGCAGCAGGTACAGCTGGCACGTCAGCAGCAGCAGCAGCAGCTGCTGCTGGTGTTGCAGCTGCCGAGGCAGCAGCAGCAGCGGCGGCGCAGCAAGCGGCTGCAGCAGGCGATGCGGCTGTATCAGCGGCTGGTAGTGCAGCTGCAAATGCGGGCATGGCAGCAGCTGCACGTGCTGCCCAAGCTGCCGCAGCAGCTGGCGGCAGTGGTGTGGCTAGCGCAGCACCACCTGCGGGGCCAACCAGCGCTGAGCAACAGCGGGGGTCGGCATCTGGGGCTAATGCAGTTGGCAGCAGTAGTGGTGGGCAATCGCAAGGCGCTCCATCAGCTGCTGGCGGTGATGCTGCGGATGGTGGTGCAGCAAATGTAGGGAAGGTCGCGGAAGGAGTTGCTGCCCTGGATATTGCAGCTGATAGCAGGGCAACAGCCAGTCAAAGCTAGCCAGGTTTTGGTGAGACATGTGGGGAACGATGGCTGCTGATTGTGGTTTGTTTCATGATGGGTGGAGAAACCTGTTCAAGTTGAACTCTGCTGAAAGATAAGCAGACTTGGAACACTTTCGTGTGTAGATGTGCTCTGTGCGGCCCAGTCGCTGTGCCACAGTCTGGACGGGGCAAGCCCAGCACTTGACCTGGTGCTTAGTGCTCATGCCTGTGCTAAGGTTTGTGTTTCACGTAGCCACGTAGCAACTGCTGAAAAGCAGCGGCAGAAGTTGCAATGAAGAAAGTTTTTGGTGACATGCCGACAACTTGTCGGGCCTTGATCAGGTCTTGATGGTAGTCCGCCAAGGTTACCGTGACGTTGTTTTGTGAGCTCCCTGTCAATGTGACAGTGCGAAGATCAGAATCTGGAGAGAATGTGGTGGGTTCTCCTGTTGCTAGCAGTGGCGGTTGGTGTTGGCAGCAGTCACTGCCACGGGTGCCGCGACCCGCGTTGTTCACTCTCATGTTTTCAATCATCAAAGCCACTGGCTGGCGCTTGACGGTACTGTGAAAACTTTGTAGCACTCTAGCAGGAAAAAACATGCAGTGACACCCTTCCCCTGTGCCACCTTGATGTGCGACACATTTGCTGGTGTTGGCAGTGGTAGGTGTGTGCTGTAGCGTGGAGCTGCAGTATGATACAGGAACTGGGGCAATGAGATTGACTTGTAACGGACTTGATACCTGACGTGTTGTCAGGCTGGGCCTGATGCAGCACTGCAGGTCATACCAGTATGGTGCATCTGTACTCAGTTGCTGCTAAATTTGTTTGACACATTTAAGTCATGTCCAAAGGTTTTGGTAGGCGGCCGGAGTTGGGTGTAGAACATTGGTGCAATGGATTCACTGCACACTGTGGGTTGGTAGCAGTACAACACGTCAGCAGCTGGTGCGATGTGTGCCATTTCACTTCGACGCTGGTTAATTGCATCTTGATGTCTTTCTCGCTGGCCAGTGCGCTACCCAGCGTTCTCACATGGAGCAGATGCCACATGTAACACCAGGGTGGTGGGCGAAAGGAGCTTAGCCCTCAGACTGCTCTCGGAACGCGATGTATGCCGAGACACTATACCGAGTAAACGATATTTGTACGGATCGGTGCTCGCACCAACCAGCCAATTGCTTGTTGTCTCGAAAAGCATTCCAATGCAGGGCTTGCAGCCACAAATGATACAGAGGGCTGCATGCAGTATAGTCAGGCCGATACAGCGGCTGAGTTCGCTGCGATGCAGATGCCCAGGAAGCAGCAGGCGTATTGTCCACTGCTGCGCCACCGCAGAGTGAGTGCCGAGCATTGTTGCTAGCATGCCCCTAAAGCTTCACAATTTCTCATGCTAGCATGTTTTGCCGACTGATGCATGGCTGAGCCAATGGGTCAACGCTAGCTGCTGCTGTGCACATGCAGGGTACAGCAGCCCGCAGCAGCAGAGCCTGCAAACAATCAGCAGAAGGAGGGCAAGCGGCCAAAGCAGCCTAAGCAGCAGAACAAGCAGCAGCAAGCACAAAATACGTCTTCAGCAGAGGAGATTCGTGCTCTGCGCATCGAAAAGGTGAGGCTGTGTCCTGCAGGAAAGCACCAGCCTGGCCGCATGCTGACTGGAACTCTGAGAGTTCGGGCTGAGGGCGCACTCTTGAGCTGTGTGCACCGCCTGGCTGTGTCACACTTAGTAGAGCGCAACGTGTACTCGATGTCTGCATCCGTACTGGGATGCATGCCAGTGTTGGCACACAGATGGTGTATCAGCCAGCAGCTGCTGCATGAGCTCAGCAAGCACCACCTACATCATCAGCATCTCACACTTACCGCCTGCCACACTTCTCAACAAAAGTTACGGCGCAGCCCCCGTCGCATGCATCAGTTACATAACATGGCACCACTTGTTACTTTGACCTCAGGTTGACCAGCCAGCCAGGAGCCATACGCGTACCGCTTTGACCGCACCCATTACTCAACAGATTCTCAGCAGCAGTATGCACACTTGGAGCCACATAACATGTCACCATATGTTACTCTGACCGCAGGTTGACCAGCTGCGCCAGGCAAGCCAGGAGCCATACGCGTACCGCTTTGACCGCACCCACTACTCAACAGACCTTCAGCAGCAGTATGCACATTTGGAGCCAGGCCAGGAAGACGAATCAGCTTCCGTTGCAGTTGCAGGCCGCGTCGTTGCGCGCCGCGTAATGGGCAAGCTGGCATTCCTTTCCCTGCGCGATGACGACGGGCAGCTGCAGATCTACGTTGACAAATCTCGCCTGGAAGCTGGGCAGCCAGGAGGATTTGGCCAGCTGAAGAATCTGCTGGATATCGGAGATATTGTGGGCGCAAAAGGCAGCGTGAAGCGTACAGAGAAAGGAGAGATTAGTGTGGTTGCGAATGAGCTGGGGGTGCTTACGAAGAGCTTGCTGCCGCTACCCGACAAGTGGCATGGGCTGGCAGATGTGGAGAAGCGATACAGGTGAGAGAGAGGAGCAGGTGTTAGGTGTGAAAGAGCTAGGTGTTTGAAGAAGAGGGGAAAAGGTGTGAAAGAGCTAGGTGTTTGAAGAAGAGGGGAAACGCCTGGTGCAGAGGCAGTTGCACTGCCGATTCCTCATGCTAGCAGTGCACGAGTGTGATGGCATGCGCTGCAGGTGCAACGGCAGGAACAGGGCCAGTTGCGTTGCCCAGCTGGAAGCTGTTAGAATGATGTGCTGGTCGTGAGCTGCTGAGATAGATGTTACCACGTCGCAATAACAGTCTGCACAGGCAGCAGCAATGTGCATCCTGTGGTGCACTGCGTGGTGCGGCACCGGAGCTGTCTGCAGCCTCTGCTGTGCACTCCGTGTTACCGTTTTCTAGGCACTTTTGCAACAGCCTCACACACATTTTGACTTCCTTTATCTATTTGTCTGCCCCCTTGCCCTGCAGGCAGCGCTACCTTGACCTGATTGTGTCTGCTGAGACGCGGGCCACGTTCAGGGCGCGCAGCAAGGTCATCAGCGCCATCCGCAGGCACCTGGAGGACCAGGGCTTCCTGGAGGTGCGTATAACGGTTGAATGTTCTGTTGTGGATTAGGGTTGATGCTCTGCAGTGACTTGGCAGGTTGATATGCAAGTTTGCACAGAATTGACAGCTGCCCAATGCCAAACGTTACAATGCCAATTGACGGATGTTGCAAACCTCACAGGTTGAGACTCCGGTGCTGGAGACTGTCGCGGGTGGCGCTGACGCGCGGCCGTTTGTGACGTACCACAATGCGCTGGGCAAGCCCTTCACACTGCGCATCGCGACTGAGCTGCACCTCAAGCGCATGGTGGTGGGAGGCTTTGAGCGCGTGTTCGAGCTGGGCAGGGTGAGTGGCGGTATAATGTCAGTCATGCACAGGAACATGCTGCGCAGTTAGTATGCATACCGCATGGTGGTGGGAGGCTTTGAGCGTGTGTTCGAGCTGGGCAGGGTGAATAGTGGCTAAGTAGTAGAAACGCAACCTTGGAATAGGAGCATACTGCGGCATTAGTACGCATGGTGTTGAGCGGCTTGAGCGCGTGTTCGAGCTGGGCACGGTGAGTGCTGTCTAGTAGTGGTGGAGTGTCAGCCACTCGACCTGGCATAGCGCGTGTTCGAGCTGGGCAGGATGAGTGGTGGTGGTGTGGTGGGAAACGCAACCTTGCATAGGAACATACTGCAGCGTTAGCTGCATGGTGGTGGGCAGCTTTGAGCACGTGTTGGAGGTTGGTTGGGTGAGTTGAAATGATTTGTTGATCGTGACATGCTTCACTGTGTATCAGCTCGCTGCATCAGCGTTTGAAGCGCGTGTTGGGGCGGCCCGCTCAAGTTGAGCATGCGTTTGAGCTAGGCAGGGTGACTATGTTGCCACTTGGGGACAGTGAGCACAGCCACAGTTTCAGTCTGCAAACTAGCTTGCAAGGGTTGCTTCATCTCACACCGCCTGCTCGCATGTATTCCGCAATGTGGGGTGTCAGCGGCGCTTGCACTTGTAACTTTCAGGGCGCAGCGGCGCTCCGTGTCCCTCCACCCCGTATAGCATGTCATACGCTGCATATGTGATGTCACATCTACTGCTGCCAGGTGTTCCGCAATGAGGGCGTCAGCAGCCGCCACAACCCGGAGTTCACCAGCGTGGAGATCTACCAGGCCTATGCTGACTACAGCGACATGATGAGCCTCACTGAGGAGCTTATCGCTTTCAATTCACTGCCTTCAGGTGTTCCGCAACAAGGCGTCAGCAGCCGCCACAACCCCGAGTTCATGCGGCACATATCAACCTTGCTTGTATCTCAAGTTGACCACATTCCCGTCTTTACCTCTTCACCTTCAGGTGTTCCGCAACGAGGGCGGCAGCCGCCGCAGCCCCGAGTTCACCAGCGCTAAGATCTACCACAAGGGTTTGCTGCATCTCACATCGCCTGCTCTCATGTTGCATCCACTGCTTGCAGGTGTTCCACAATGAGGGTGTCAGCAGCCGCCACAACCCGGAGTTCACGAGCGTAGAGATCTACCAGGCCTACGCAGACTACAGCGACATGATGAGCCTCACCGAGGCGCTTACCGCTTTCAATTCACTGCCTTCAGGTGTTCCGCAACGAAGGCGCCAACAGCCGCGGCAACCCGAAGTTCACCAGCGTGGAGAAGCACCAACGGTTGCTTCATTTCACACCAACTGCTCTCATGTCGCACCTGTTGTTTGCAGGTGTTCCGTAATGAAGGTGTCAGCAGTCGCCACAACCCTGAGTTCACCAGCGTCGAGATCTACCAGGCCTACGCAGACTACAGCGACATGATGAGCCTCACCGAGGAACTGCTGCGCACAGCAGCGCAGGCGGTGTGCGGGCAGCAGGCCATCAGCTACCAGGGCGTCGACATCGATCTGTCGCAGCCGTTCAGGCGCGTGACGATGAACCAGCTGGTGCAGGACGCAACAGGTGGGACGTGTGTGGGGTTGTGGGTGTAGCGCAACGGGATGAAGCTGGGGTGTAGCTTGCTTGGGGCATACAGCATGTGGCTGCTGCTGATGTGTGTATTGCAATGTGCTTAGCAATGTCAGGTGCGAAAAGTACACAGCACTCTAGCAGGAAAGCATGCAGAAGTCAGGTGTGGGTGCCTGCATGCTGGTGGGAGTGAGTTGCGTGCTGAGTACCCAAACCTGGACTGGCGGCCCCATTTTCCTATGGGTTCTATCAACATCGCTCCTCCTGCTGCTGCTGTTGCTGCTGCTGCTGCTGCAGGCCTTGATGTGATGGGCACGTGGGGCCCTGGAGGCTCCGCTGAGGGGCAGCTGGAGGCAGCACGCGCAGCAGCACTGGAGGCAGTGGCGTGCTGCTGCAGCAACAAGGATGAGGCACGCAAGGCATCTGCCAAGGTACGGAGTGTGGACACACATGCATGTACTGCGCAGACACATACATCTGTAGTGTGTGCGCTTCTGCGCTGTCTGCATCCTGCTTGCAAAAAGCATCTGCCAAGGTGCGTGGTGTGGACACATATGCATAGTTACTGCAGGGTGCCAGGTTGCTGCGTTTCTTATGAAAGGCTGTCAGATGTTGATGCGCCGCAGCGTGGCAAGTTGTATATAGTGTGTGCTTTCTTGAGGCAGTGGCGCGCGGCTGCAGCAACAAAGATGAGGCACACAAGGCATCAGCCAAGGTGCGGAGTGTGGACACTTTTGGTGGAGGCTGTTACTCATGCGCGTCACACATATGTAGAGTGTGCGCGTCACACATATGTAGAGTGTGCGCGTCACACATATGTGGAGTGTGCGCGTCACACATATGTAGAGTGTGCGCGTCACACATATGTAGAGTGTGCGCGTCTGCACTGTCTGCCTTCCGCTTGCAAAGCATCAGCCAAGGTGCGGAGTGTGGACACATTCGCATATACTTCAGGGTGCCAGGTTGTTGCGTTGTGAGAGGCTGTCAAGTCTTGATCCGCTGCAGCTCGGCACATTGTAGTAGTGTGTGCTTTCTGCACTGTCTGCCTCTCACCTGCTACCTCTCAGCTGGCGCATTTCGCATGCTGCTGTACCAGTATGCTTGCCAATCACCTGCCGCCGGCCTAAATCCTCATCTCCTGCTTATTATGCACCCACAGGTTCGAGGTGTCAACAGCGTGGGCGAGCTACTCAACGATTGTATAGCGTGTGCTTTTTGCATTGTCTGCCTCCCGCCTACTATCCAAGCCCTCTCCGCTTTGCATTTTGCATGCTGCTGTATCAGCATATGCACATCCCCCTCTGACCCGCTGCATGCTTGCCAATCTCCTGCTTACAGGTGCGCGGTGCCAGCAGCGTAGACGTGCTACTTAACAAACTGTTTGAGGCGACAGCAGAGTCTGCTGCTACCCAAGCCCTCCCCGCCTTGCATTTTGCATGCTGCTGTGTCAGCATATGCACGTCTCCCTCTGACCCGCTGCATGCTTGCCAATCTCCTGCACACAGGTGCGCGGTGCCAGCAGCATAGGCGTGCTTCTCAACGATTGTACAAAGTGTGCTTTCTGCATTGTCTGCCTCCTGCCTGCTACGTAGGCCATTTCGGCTTGCGTATATTCATGCGGCTGTATCATGCAGCATATGCATGCCCCCCTCTGACCCGCTGCATGCTTGCGCTTATCTCCTGCACACAGGTGCGCGGAGCCAACAGCGTAGGCGTGCTACTCAATGAGCTGTTTGAGGCGACCGCAGAGTCTGGCCTGATCCAGCCGACGTTTGTGATGGAGCACCCGGTTGAGATCAGCCCGCTGAGCAAGCCGCACCGGAGCAAGCCAGGCGTCACTGAGCGCTTTGAGCTGTTCATAACAGGTGGGTATTGAAGATGTAACATAGATATGGTCTAATGCACATGAGGTGTTTTGTCACTTCGGCCCGAAATGCGCGTGGGTGTGGTGTAGCAGCCTTAGAATACGTTCAAGTGCACACATCAGCCGTTTTGCTAGTGTGGCTCGCTGTGCGCTTTTTGTGCATGTGGTGTCAGGCACTGACAGCAGGTGACAGCAATGGAAGCAATGCCAGCGGTGTTTGTGGGTGAGCAGCAGCACCAAACATGCAAGCAACGACAAGCAAGCAGCAGAGGCATCCTGCTGCCTCATGCGAATTCACACATGCAAAACCTGCGCAGTGATGTTGAGCCAGTTGACAGTATCGCATCTGTGCCTTGCATGTCTGCATAGCGTTGCCTGTGATCATAGCACCTCTGCTAACATGCATTATGCACCCCCCCCCCCGCAATGTTGCCACTTCCTTGTAGGCCGCGAGCTTGCCAACGCATTCTCAGAGTTGACAGATCCCATTGAACAGCGCAGCCGCTTTGAGGCTCAAGTAGCATCACACAAAGCAGCCGTCGACGCCGCCGCAGCTGCAGCAGCAGCAGTGCAGGCCGCAGTCGCAGCAGCCAATGGTGACGGCAGCAGCAGCAGCAGCGACGCAGCCGCAGGCCAGCAGCAGCAGCAGCAGATTGATCCGGATGATGTGCCATATGAAGTAGAGGTGGATTACGATTTCATTACAGCACTGGAGTATGGTATGCCACCGTGTGGCGGTTTGGGTATTGGCGTTGATAGGCTTGTGATGCTGCTCACTGACAGCCCCAGCATCAGGGACGTGATCGCATTCCCAGCGATGAAGTAGACTTGCATTTGCTGCTGCCACCACAGCGGTTTTGTGTTTTGTCTTATGCATACAACAGGCGCGCGTGGCAGGGGCTCATGTAGCAGGTTCAGCATATCTAATTCGCATGGCCGTGCATTGTCGTGGTATAGCTGCCAGCCTGGCACCGTGCTACATACCAGAGGCCTGGTATGTGTTGCAAGGGATGTCGAGGCTGGCCGAACAATGTGAAGTGAACGTGTCAGGCGGATCCTGGACTCCAGGTAATGTATAGTGAACACTGCAGGTTCTTGCAGGCAGGCAGGCAGGGTTGCGCAACCTTTCACTCGCGCCGCCTGCCAGGTAGCGGTACAGCTGATCAGTGTAACAAAGTTACGCTGTCTTTTTAAGTCGGCAACTGCTGCTGCGGCAGCGCGGACAGCCAACAGCTGTCTTGCATCACCATTGCATTCCTGACCACAGATTAACATTTGTTGAAACCGTTAAAGTTGGCTGCATCACGACCTCAACACCAAGCCAACCGCCTGTTACATGCCACACACCAGCTGCAACACGACAACGGCCGGAAAGAGACAGTTCAACGTAGCCACGCATGCCCACTATTTGTGCAGCAGGCCTGCCTTGCTCCAGGCGTTCTACACAGAGCCCCTCTCATGTGCAGCACTGCATGATGGGGCCCGGTGTCTCCACTTGCTTTCCTGCCAGAGTGCTGCTGCGTTCCTCTCACATGTGCAGCAGGCCTGCCGTGCTCCAAGCATTCCACACGCAGCCCCTCTCATGTGCAGCACTGCATCAAGGTGACAAAGGGGCCCGGTGTCTCCGCTTGCTTTCCTGCCAGAGTGCTGCTGCGTTGCTCTCACTTGTGCAGCAGACCTGCCTTGCTCCAGGCATTCCACACAGAGCCCCTCTCATGTGCAGCACTGCGCTGGCCAGACCTGCCGTGGCTGCCCCACTTGCGCTGCCGCACATGCTGCTGCACAGCACCAGCACGCCGTTGCACCTGCTGCGGCGGCGGCGGCTGCACCTGCTGCTGCTGCTGCTGCGGCAGCTGGCGTGGCCGCTGCTGAACAACCCGCTCTGCCAGCAATGGCTGATGCGCTGTCTGTGCTACTGCTACGTCTGCTGATTGTTCAGCGGCAGCCGCTGCATTATGGACGGCTGCAGGGTTGCTGCCAGCATGCTGCGCAGCGCATGCCTCAAGGCCTGCAGCCTGCATCATTGCAGCAGCAGCAGCATGTGCTGCAGGAGCAGCATCTTCACAGCTGACATCAGCTAGAGCTGTAGCTGCTGCCAAGCATGCTGTCTGACCAAGTACATCCTCAGGTAATGCATGACGTGCAGTTGGTGTCATGATCCCCGATGGCAGACATGCACGTACTGCTGCTGTAGCTGCTGTAGCTGTTGCTGAGCCTGCTGCATTGAATGGGAGTGCAACTGCAACAATGACTCCAGCTGGACCACAGTCAGAGGCTGGTACCTCCAGGAGGCGTCCAGTGTGCTGCTGGCACTGCTGCTGCTGCTGCTGCTGCTGTGACAGTGGTGTGCACAGCCCGGCTGGCTGTGGCAGCGTAGCAGTCTCCAGTTGTGTGACATGTGCTGAAGAGAGCAGTCCTGCTGCATCACCACCACACTCACTCCTGCTGACAGGAGAGGCCGTGCTGGGCTCTGCCGCATACGGCTGAGCTGCTGCTGCTGCTGCCAGATGTAACATCATAGCTGGAGACCCCTCTGCTGCAGCTTTGTGAGCTCTTGTTTCGGCTTCTGACTGAGCAGTCCTTTCTGCCCCTGCCTCATGCTGCTGCTGCGGCGGCGGCCGAGGTCGCAATGCATGCCATTGGGGCTGTCGTAAACGCTGCAGCATTTGCTTCTGCTCCTGCAGGTGCAGCAGCGCGTGCGGCTGCGGCTGCGTTTCGTCGTCAATTCCGCACATTGCTAAGACCCTGTTAATCTGCTGCAGTCGCTGGGACGCTAACGGCTGACACTGCTGCTCCCCAACACTGCGCTGCTGCTGCTGCTGCTGTTCGTCACCTTCGTGCTGATCCTGCTCTTCAAAGCTTCTACAGCAGCTGCTGCTGCTTGGGCTGTTCTCCTGTGCAGCAGCTGCACAGCTGCCTACCACACCAACTTCACCACCAGCAGGCGGCTTTTGACAACAATCCGTGCCAGCTACAAACGCCCCAGCAAACACAGCTGGACACTGCTCACCAGCTGCGGACCCAGCAGCAGCAGCAGCGTTCAGCTGGCTGGTATGCACAGGTAGATCCTCATCACTCGCACCAGACGGTTGCATTGGCTGTGTGAGCTGAGTTGCTGGCACATAGTCCCTGAACAGCACGAGGGACGGCAGCAGCTGCTGCGCCTCTGTTGCAGGAATGAAGTCCACCCATGGCATTGGACCTGAGCCGCCGTTAAGCCCTGCTGCTGCTGCTGCTGCTGGGTCTGCTGCTGCTGTCTGGCCATTGGAGGGTCCTGCGGCTGCAAGTGCCGGGGCTGCTGCTGCTGCTGCTGCTGCGTCTGGATATGCTGCTGTCTGGCCAGTCACAGGTCCTGCGGCTGCAAGTGCTGATGCTGCTGCTGAAGCTGACACAACAGCAGCTGCTGCTATACCTCGTTCATCTTTAGGCTCTGGTGACTGGAAACTGCAGCCTAATAAGAGCTCTGCAGGTGGAGCCGCAGCATGCTGCTGCTGCTTCTGCTGCTGCTGAAGATCCGTTTGCTGCTGTGCTTGGCTGCTGCTGCAGCCGCTGCTGCGCCTCTTAGCCGGTTGCACGTGATCTGCAGCTTGCGGAAGCGCCCGCTTTGCAGGTACGGTTGATGTAACCAGATATGCTGCTGCTGCTGCTGCCGCCCTCGTGCTGCCCTCTGTGTGCTTAGGATTCTGCTCTTGCTGCCGCGGGTTTGAGTGCCAGTTCCATTGCAACACCGGCTGCTGCAGCCCAGCAGAAACCTGTGCCTGATTACGCTGTTCTTGCTGCTGCTGCTGCTGACTAGTCTTTTCAATGTTGTGCTGCTGCTGCTGCTCGTGCTGCTGGGGCTGTTCTTGCTGTGCTGCTGGCCACAGCAGCAGAAGTGGCTGCTGCTGTGAGGGCTCAGGCAAGGCTGAAGCACACGGCAAGACAAGCTGTGCTGCCTCTTCATGCTGCTGCTGCTGCTGTGATGTGCAGCTTGTGATCTGTTGGTTTTCGTCTAACGTGTTACTCTTGGCGCGTTGTGCTCTGCCTACTGAGGGTATCCGCTTCTTCTTTGTTGGCCGCTGTCTGCTGTAGCTGGTGATTTTGCACACAGCAGCACCTGCTGAAGGCAATGTTACTCCCGCTTGCTTCCTGCAGCACGAATGCATGGTGGCAAATGTTGCAGCAAGCTGTCGGTGTGCACTATACCAGGCTTGTGGTAGTGACACATGAACGCACCCCAGGAGCTGTGTTTGCACCTGTCAGTCTTGCGAGCACAGTTTTAGTCATGCTGTGGTAGTGGGGCAGTATGTCAGCATGAACACATGTCATCACTCATCCAAGTAGGCTGACTGTAGCAGGCATGTGTGCAGGGTATTTGCTGCTGCATCAGCATGCTTGGTACAAAGCTGCTGGTGTTGCTCACCCGTGATTACAAAGTGCTTTGCTGGTCCACTTTGCAGCTGGTTCAGCGCTGTTTGCGATACAGGGTCTCTCTGCAAAGGCATGCAGGTGGTGAGAAAGACGCAGAGGTAGTGCTGTCAAACAGGGGAACGGCAGCAAACCAGCCGTACTGGCACAAGATGCTGTTGAGACAGGTGCAAGCCATACCTTGAAGCAGGGTGCAATTAGGTTCGCAAGCAACCTCTGTTCCTGTTCCAGCTATCAGCTCCAAGTAGCTTGCTGGCAGATGCTGCTGCATGCTCAACAACTATCAGGTCGATGTGCTTGGCCACGCAACATACCGAGGCAGTCAGATATATCAGCGAACATAGCTTTTTTTAACGACGCCCCGATGCGTCTATCGACAGGTGACGGACTGTATCACAGGTGGATTGTTCTTGTTCGAAATGTGTCAGTCGTACAGGAACGGTGCCATGCCGTCGTCAGGCTTCAAAAGCCGGAATAAGTTATGCAGATTGCATAACTAGTTGCAAACAACTGTGCTGCTGCAGTCGCAGTGCTGCTGGGCAAATGACAGGCAACTGCTCACCCACCGCCCTACACAGGAATGTACATGCTCACCCACCGCCCTACACAGGACTTGCCAGTCTGACCTGGCTGACGATGAACAAGTTTATGTCGTGGAAAGTAGCAATGGCATAA
The DNA here is from genome assembly GCA_902809745.2 of Tetradesmus lagerheimii. Taxonomy (NCBI): domain Eukaryota; kingdom Viridiplantae; phylum Chlorophyta; class Chlorophyceae; order Sphaeropleales; family Scenedesmaceae; genus Tetradesmus; species Tetradesmus lagerheimii. Next base: position 10,557 of record CADDIJ020002560.1, on the reverse strand, counting down.
CCTGTGACGGATTTTTCGGGTTCAGGGGCGCAAGGTCAATCTACAGCATGGCCATGCACGCGTGCACACTGTGCACCTAGCACATCTTGCCCTGATGTGACAAACCATGCATCCAGAAACGGGTATTAGACGTGACAAGATGTATCTGCGCAGCATGGATCATCAGCAGCGTGTACAGGCCTAACCAGAGTCCCTGGTGACTACTGCTAATACTAGCACTAGTGACAGTGTGACAGAGCGCATACGATCTCCCTCCCAGCGCTTTTGCTGATTGTAAGACGTGCGTCTGCGACTGATATCTAGCCAATGAGCGTGGTGTGGCCAACAGCAGCAGTGTTCGCGAACACCTGTGCATACGGACACGCGTGTTCATGAAACTTCTGATTACTTGAAAGACCTGTTGTCGGTCATACATCATAAAATTCACTTCTCGTGACGCCATGCTAGCACTACAGAAGAGAACTTTCCAGCAGCCGTCTCTGCTGCCACAGCGTGCATGCCTACGCTTGCCGGTGAGCAAGCATGCACAACTTAGGACAGCACCATGTGAATGGCGGCAGGGATGCTTATGGCACATGCCTCGAAGCAGTGCTGAGCAGCAGCACTGGCAGCAGCAGCAGCAGCACTTGCGCATGGTACACTTGCTGTGGACAGGATTGCAACGTGCATGGGATGCTTTTTTAGAGCAGCCATGCGTATGCATCTCCCCTGGGATACCAAGCACACACCAGCAATGCTTATAAGCGCCTCACCCTGCATGGCGTCTTTTGCTGCAGGCTGTGCGGCAGTGGTCGTCTGCTGTACCTCTGAGCAGCAGCAGGCGGGCCTCAGCAGCGGCAGCTAGTATCCTTCGTAGCAGCACCAACGATGAACCCAGCAGCAGCAAGCCGTCGTTGCAGCAGCAGCAGCAAGAAGGCCCAGAGGGTTCTGACCACACTGGCAGCGGCAGCACAGCACCCTACCCTGCACCTGACGATTCGCAGCGCTCAGCCCCCAACAGCAGTACAACACCTGGCCCTAAGGCACAGCAACGGCCAGCCGGCAGCAGCAGCAGCAGCAGCAGCAGCAGCAGCAGCGGTCCTGAGCCTCTGCAGTTGGGTGGAGGGCCCCCCAGCAACTTGCCGCCGCAGCTGCAGCGCGTGCTGCTGCTGCTGACTGAGTACGGAGGCATCTATGGTGAGTAGCGCGAGGGTTGATGCTGTTATTGTGACCAGGGCAAGTGCTGATGCTGTTACACAGCTGTTATGGTGAGCAGCGCGAGTGTTGATGCTGTGATACAGCTGGGATGGCTCGGGCAGGTAGCCACTTGAAGTGCTTCAACTGCTGAGATATGTTGCTGCATGTTCAGACAAGCAGAGCCGACACACCTCTTTAGAAGCAGCAGCAGCAGGCATGATAGTGCAATGCAACGTTGCATCTACAAATTACATGTAACTACATTCATATCTTGACACTCCCAGCCCAATGCCTTTCAGCCCTTCAACTCATTGTTTTGCTGGTTCGTTTTATCGCTTTGCAGGCACTGCTGCTGTAGCAATCGCCTGGTTCACACACGTGGACCCCTTTGGCAGTGTGCATTGGTCCTCAGCAGATGTCCTGCACGGCCTGGCCACCTTTGCACCCCTCCTGGCCTTAGACGCACTGCTGATGCTCCCAGACTACTCAATAAGCCCAGAAGAGAGCCAAGAAGTTGCGGGGATGTTCTTCGGGGACCCGGAAGCTCTGCGTAACATGAGCTCTGGCAGCATCAGTGTCACTGCAAGCACTGATCTGGATTCTTCCTCCAGCGACAGTGGTGCGGACCTTACCACTGCAGCAGCAGCAGCAGCAGCGGCAGCGGCAGCTGACAGTAAAGGAGCTGCCGGCAGCAGCAGCAGCAGTCCGAATCCGGTGCTGCGCCTGCGTGTGGCATTGGAGCTGTTGCAGCAGGTGTACACGCGTGCAAACCCCGGCATTGGGCTGAACCCTGTTGCTGAGTTGGCGGTGGTGGCAGTGGCTGTGCTGGCTGATGAGATGCTGTATCGCGCAGTGGGGCTGACGCTGCTGGGGCTGTGGGTCAGGTGAGCTGCTGCGGGAGTGAGTGCTTTTTAAAATTTTGCGAGTGGATCAGGCATTGTGATTTTAGCATTGTGCGGGTTGCATTGCAGTCACAAAGTCTGCTGTTTCCTGCGTGTACAATGTGTGCTGTTTCCTGCGTGTACAATGTGTGCTGTTTCCTGCGTGTACAATGTGTGCTGTTTCCTGCGTGTACAAAGTCTGCTGTTTCCTGCGTGTACAATGTGTGCTGTTTCCTGCGTGTACAATGTGCTGTTTCCTGCGTGTACAATGTGCTGTTTCCTGCGTGTACAATGTGTGCTGTTTCCTGCGTGTACAATGTGTGCTGTTTCCTGCGTGTACAATGTGTGCTGTTTCCTGCGTGTACAAAGTCTGCTGTTTCCTGCGTGTACAATGTGTGCTGTTTCCTGCGTGTACAATGTGTGCTGTTTCCTGCGTGTACAATGTGGCATTCTGTTTAGATGTTTCTGTGGCTGTGTGACATTGACTACTTACATTGGGTATAAATGGGGTTGTGGGCTTGTGGCTGAGCTGATTGATTGTGGTGCTGGCAGTCTGGCTGCTGGTGAGATGCCGTACCGCGCAGTTAGGCTGATGCTGCTGTTAGGCTGATGCTGCTGGGGCTGTGGGTCAGGTGAGCTGCTGTGAGAGTGAATGCCGCTTTTATTACAATCCGCAGCTATGACATATTTGCCCCCACGCTTAAACTCGTGACGGCTTGCTTGACAACCTCCCTTGCCTGCTTACATCTCCTCTGCCATCAGGGACCGTCTGTATGAGGCAGGCTTTGACGAGTCGGTCGGCCTAGCAATGACCCGTCAAAGTGGCTTTAATCTACAGCTGATCTGTTGCATCCCCTACTTCCAGTTGTTGCTGTCTTCCTGCTCGCCTGCCTTCTTACTGATCTTTTCTCTGTTTCAGGGACCGTCTGCATGAGGCAGGCTTTGACGAGGCAGCCTGTCAGGACTGGGCCGCAGCCTGGAGCTGCTGCTCGACATACCTTGCATGCCTTTTGCCACCTGGGACGTTCTGCATCCCTTTGATGCGCGTGCTCATCACAAGCGGCAGCTGCCATGACAGATTGTGCCGCTGTCTTGGGCTCCTGACGGCTTGCTTGATCACCTCCCCTGCCTGCCGACTGATCTTTCATCTTTTGCAGGGACCGACTGTATGAGGCAGGCTTTGACGAGACAGTCAGCCTTTCAGGCCTAGGCCGCAGCCTGGAGCTGCCTGTCGGAGTGCCTCGCATGCCTTTTGCCACACGTTTTGCTTTTGGAAAGCTCACATCAGCTTGTGTTTGTTAAACCACAAGCAGCTCCTCTGACAGATCGTCCCGCGCTCCTTGACTCCTCCTCCGCACCCCACCCCCCCTCTCGGCAGTGCCTGTCGACTGGTCTTTCCTCTGCCATCAAGGACCGTCTATATGAGGCAGGCTTTGACGAGACAGTCAGCCTGTCAGGCCTGGGCCGCAGCCTGGAGCTGCCTGTCGGTGTGCCTTTGGCCACACAAGAATGCTACCTTCTGCATATCTGTCTATGCGCGTGCTCACCACAAACGGCAGCTGCTGACAGATCGCGCCGCACTCCTGGTTTTCTGACGGCTTGCCCCCTCTGCCTTTTCTTTGCAGGGACCGTCTGTATGAGGCAGGCTTTGATGAGGCAGTCAGCCTGTCAGGCGTGGGCCGCAGCCTGGAGCTGCCCGTCGACGTGCCTCGCATGCCTGTAGCCACACGTTCCGCATTTCTTTCATGCGCGTGTTCACCACAAGCGGCAGCTGCTATGCTAAATTGCACCGCACCCTTGGAATCCTGATGGCTTGCTCAACAAAGGTTTAACCTCTCCTCCTTCCAACTGATCTTTCATCTTTTGCAGGGACCGTTTGTACGAGGCAGGCTTTGACGAGATGGTCAGCCTGTCAGGCTTGGGCCGCAGCCTGGAGCTGCCGCTCGACATGCCTCGCATGCCTGTTGGCTCATTTTCCGCATCTCTTCTAATTCACATCAGTATGTGGGTGACAACCACAAGCGGCACCTGCTATGACAGATTGCGCTGCACTCTTGGACTCCTGACAGCTTCCTTGATCACCTCTCCCGCCTGCCGGCTGATAATTTCTCTTCCACCAGGGAACGTCTGTACGAGGCAGGCTTGACGAGACGGTCAGCCTGTCAGGCCTGGGTCGCAGCCTGGAGCTGCCCGTTGACATGTATTGCATGCCTTTTGCCACACGTTTTGCATTTCAGTTATGCGCGTGTTGACCACAAGCGGCAGCTGCTATGACTGATTGCGCCACACTCTTTCCTTGATCACCTCTCCTGCCTGCTATTTGACATTTTCTCTGCTGTCAGGGACCGTCTGTATGAGGCAGGGTTCGACGAGACGGTCAGCCTGTCAGGCCTGGGCCGCTCTCTGGAGCTGCCTGTTGGAGTGCATCGCATGCCTTTTGCCACAAATCCCGCATTATTCACATCATTTTGGGGGTGACAACCACAAGCGGCACCTACTATGGCAGATTGCGCCGCACTCCGCGTTTTCTGACGGCTTGCTTGATAACCCCCTCTGCCTTTTCTTTGCAGGGATCGCCTGTATGAGGCAGGCTTTGACGAGAGCGTCAGCCTGTCAGGCCTGGGCCGCAGCCTGGAGCTGCCCACTCCCGAGTTTGCGTGCTACGCAGCAGTGGCGCTGGTGGCGTGCCTGGGCATGGCTGGCTTCGCTGCTGGGGCACTTCGGGAGAAGGAGGCCTTGCGGCGGCTGCAGGTGCTCGACAAGTGAGTAGTAAGAATGGTAGTTATAACAGTAAGAATAGTAAGATCAGTAAGAATGGTAATATGTATAATGATACATTTATTAAAAGTAGTAATGGTTGCCTGGGCATGGCTGGCTTCGCTGCTGGGGCACTTAGGGAAAAGGAGGCCTTGCGGCGGCTGCAGGTGCTCGACAAGTGAGTGCACGCTAGCCTACTTGGTTTGACCAAGTAGGGGGCGGGTGTTGCCGGCAGCTGGTATATGTTATCCCTGTACAGGGACATACATGCAGCAGTCGCCTGTGCGTGAGCTGCGGGGTTGTAGCATGGGACATTGCAGTCGGTGTCCTCTCGCAAAACAGCCATCACACCCTGCTTTGCAATGAGCCTGAACCTGAGGCAATACCTTACGTGCACTTGCTCTGGCTCTGCCTCTGTGTGCAACTGCAGGGATGGTAGCCCCAGTGAGGAGGCTGATGCACTGAAAGCGCAGCTGGTGGCGTCCATTTGCCACCACACAAGTTTGCTGTCACTGCAAGTTGCTGATCCAGCATGCGCATACGTGTGTCTGCTGCGTTTGCTGTGCAGGGGTGGCAGCCCCAGCGAGAAGGCTGATGCACTGAAAGCTGATGCACTGACAGCACAGCTGGTGGCGTCCATTTGCAGCCACACAGACAATTTCATTGCATCAACACATATGTCTGCTGTGTTTGCTGTGCAGGGATGGCAGCCCTAGCGAGAAGGCTGATGCACTGAAGGCACAGCTGGTGGCGTCCATGAGCAGCCAGAACATCGTGATGTATGGAGTGGAGGGCGCGCGGGAAGTGACGGCTGCCATCATGGCCGGTGTCAGCTTTGTGGCAACAGGCAACTTGGCCGCACCACTGGCAGGGTCGTTTGCAGCGCAGGTGGGTGATGCTGTTTGCTGCTTTACTGGATAGTGGCATTGATGATGGGTGGAAGGGCAGCGGCAGGTGACGGCTGCCATCATGGCCGGCGTCAGCTTTGTGGCAACAGGCAACGTGGCGGCACCACTGGCTGGGTCCTTTGCAGCACAGGTGGGTGATGCTGTTTGCTGCTTTACTGGATAGTGGCATTGATGATGGGTGGAAGGGCAGCGGCAGGTGACGGCTGCCATCATGACCGGCGTCAGCTTTGTGGCAACAGGCAACCTGGCGGCACCACTGGCTGGGTCCTTTGCAGCACAGGTGAGCGCTTGATGTGCTGCATCTGTTGTGGCTTGTGGAAGGGTTGCTGCCATCATGGCCGGCGTCAGCTTCGTGGCAACTGGCAATTTGGCCGCACCACTGGCGGGGTCTTTTGCAGCACAGGTGAATGCTTAATCCGTTGTGGCTTGTGGAAAGGTTGCTGCGATTATGGCCGGTGTCAGCTTGGTGGCAACAGGCAACCTGGCGGCACCACTGGCTGGGTCCTTTGCAGCGCAGGTGGGTGATGCTGTTTGCTGCTTTACTGGATAGTGGCATTGATGATGGGTGGAAGGGCAGCGGCAGGTGACGGCTGCCATCATGGCCGGCGTCAGCTTTGTGGCAACAGGCAACCTGGCTGCACCACTGGCTGGGTCCTTTGCAGCACAGGTGAGCGCTTGATGTGCTGCATCTGTTGTGGCTTGTGGAAGGGTTGCTGCCATCATGGCCGGCGTCAGCTTCGTGGCAACTGGCAATTTGGCCGCACCACTGGCGGGGTCTTTTGCAGCACAGGTGAATGCTTAATCCGTTGTGGCTTGTGGAAAGGTTGCTGCGATTATGGCCGGTGTCAGCTTGGTGGCAACAGGCAACCTGGCGGCACCACTGGCGGGGTCCTTTGCAGCGCAGGTGGGTGATGCTGTTTGCTGCTTTACTGGATAGTGGCATTGATGATGGGTGGAAGGGCAGCGGCAGGTGACGGCTGCCATCATGGCCGGCGTCAGCTTTGTGGCAACAGGCAACCTGGCTGCACCACTGGCTGGGTCCTTTGCAGCACAGGTGAGCGCTTGATGTGCTGCATCTGTTGTGGCTTGTGGAAGGGTTGCTGCCATCATGGCCGGCGTCAGCTTCGTGGCAACTGGCAATTTGGCCGCACCACTGGCGGGGTCTTTTGCAGCACAGGTGAACGCTTAATCCGTTGTGGCTTGTGGAAAGGTTGCTGCGATTATGGCCGGCGTCAGCTTGGTGGCAACAGGCAACCTGGCGGCACCACTGGCGGGGTCCTTTGCAGCACAGGTGGGTGAAGCTGTTTGCCGCTTTTTTTGTGGTTTACTATGGTTGACCTGGGGGAGCGGAAACCTACTGGCTGGCCACACACGATTTAGATGGGCGAGCCCAACTGTTTGCTGCTTTACTGCCAAGTTGTCGTGATTTACGGAGTGGAGGGCGTGCAGGAAGTGACGGCTGCCATTATGGCCGGTGTCAGCTTTGTGGCAACAGGCAACCTGGCTGCACCACTGGCATGGTCTTTCGCAGCACAGGTGAGCGCTTGATGCGTTTTGGCTCGTGGCAGCACAGATAGCGTTGCTGCCATTGTTTTCAATGTCAGCTTCGTAGCAGCACGCAACTTGTCGGCACCACTGGCAGGATGTCTGGCAGCACAGGTGAGCGCCAGTAGGATGGCAGCTGCATCTGTTTTGGCTTGCTGCCATCATGGCCGGTGTCAGCTTTGTGGCAACAGGCAACCTGGCAGCACCACTGGCGGGGTCCTTTGCAGCACAGGTGAGCGCCAATTGGATGTGCTGCATCTGTTGTGGCTTCTGGTGTGGCCTTTGAGAGCGCTGATAGGGTTGCTGCCATCATGGCGGGTGTCAGCTTTGCAGCAACAGGCAATCTGGCCGCACCACTGGCAGGTTCTTTTGCAGCACAGGTGAGCGCCAATTTGATGTGCTGCATCTGTTGTGGCTTGCTGCCATCATGGCTGGCGTCAGCTTTGAGGCAACAGGCAACCCAGCGGCACCATTGGCAGGGTCGTTTGCGGCACAGGTGAGCGCTTGATGTGCTGCATGATGCAGTCTGCATCTGTTGTGGCTTTCGGGAGGTGACGGCTGCCATCATGGCTGGTGTCAGCTTCGTAGCAGCCGGCAACTTGGCGCCACCTCTGGCGGGGTCTTTTGCAGCACATGTGAGTGATTCTGTTTGCTGCCTTCCGCCAAGTTGTCGTGATGTATGGAGTGGAGGGGGTACGAGGGGTGACGGCTGCCATCATGGCTGGTGTCAGCTTTGTAGCGACAGGCAACTTGGCGGCACCACTGGCAGGGTGTTTAGCAGCACAGGTGGGGATGCTGTTTGCCGCTGTACTGAATAGTGGTTTTGATGATGGACTGGGAGGGCGGGGGGGGCGAGGGCTGCCATCATGGCAACAGGCAACCTGGCGGCACCACTGGCAGGGTCTTTTGCAGCACAGGTGAGCGCCAATATAGTGTGCTGCATCTGTTGTGGCTTGTGGAAGCACAGAGAGAGTTGTTGACATTATGGCGGGCGTCAGCTTTTGTGGCAACCTGCAACCTGGCGGCACCACTGGTGGGGGCTTTTGCGACACAAGTGATGTGCTGCATCTGATGTGGCTTGTGGAAGCACAGAAATGGTTGCTGGCATGGTGGCCAGTGTCAGCTTTGTAGCCACATGCAAACAACGTAGCAGCTGCCGCAAAGACAACGTAGCTGCTGTTACTACGTCAGTGTAGCAAGTCGAACTGTGTTCTGTCAACTTGCTTGCAGAGCCTGTTCTCCGGCTATCAGCGCTACAGCCTTGCTCGCTCCAAAAAGAAGCGCAAAGAGCTGCTCGGTATGATGAAGCAGCGCTCCGAAAAGCTCAAGGCAGCCATGGCGGCAGCCCTGGCAGCAAAGAAGGCAGCAGGCACAGCAGATGCAGCAGCAGCAGCAGCATCTGATGCAGCACCGGTAGCAGAGGGTTCAAGCAGCACAGTAAGTGAGGTCGGTGGGTCTGGAGGTGCTGCAGACAGCAGCAGCAGCAGCAGTAGTAGTGAGAAGCAAGAGGATGTGGACTTTTTGACGCTGGTGCTGCAGGCAGCAGAGCAGCAGCAAGAGCAGGAGAAGCAGCAGCGGCTGAAGCAGCAGCAGCAAGTGAAGCAGGCAGCTCCAGCAGCAGCAGCAGCTGCTGCAGTGACTAGCAGCAATGGGGATGGCATTGCTGTGTCTGAGGAGCCGTCTACATCAGTAGCAGACTGGGCTGCTGCAGCTGCTGAGGCCAGCAGCAGCGAATCTAGTGCACATGGCAGCAGCAACGGCACCACCAGCAGCAGCAGCAATGGTGACGGTTCTGATGCTGCTGCTGCTGAGGCAGCTAAGCAGCAGCTAGGGGTGCTATTAGAAGACATGCTACGATCTCCGGAAGGGTTCAAAGTAGTGCAACGATGGCTCAGCTCGCAAAGCGGCAGCAGCAGCAGTGCGTCTAATGGCAGCAGCAGCAGCAGCACTGATCCAAGGCAGGCTGTTGAGCAGTTGCTGGCTGATCCAGAAGTGAAGGCAAGGCTGCTGGCTGAGCTGCAGGATCAGCTGTGTGCAATCTCAAAGGCACAAGTGCGGCGGCAGAAGCAGCAGGACAGCTGGCGACAGTAGGCACTGCTGTGCTGCTGCAGCAGTGATGGCGGTCGGGACTCTTTGCAAGTTGTCAGGTCTCACTGTGCAGTTTGTTGTACACAGCTCAGGCTGTGGTCTTGCAGTGTACGCATTGCAACCTGAGAAGCCGCTTTTTTTGTGTCATGAGGGTGCTGTGACACCACGCAGTAAGCGAGGCTGCGCCAGTCCCTTTGCAACCCCTGCTCTGGTGCATTGGCACAGTCATGCTGGGTTAGGTAGAGTTGCTGAAGTGCTGTTTGCACAGGTGGTTAGTGTCCAGTTGTGGCAATGTTGTGGTTCACACCTTTGCTGCTGGTCACCGCTCAAAAGCAGGGTTCATCAGTACGTAGTACGTAGTACGTAGTGCGTAGTACGCTAGAGTACGTGGCGGCTGAGACAGAGTACGCTGTAGTACGGTGCAAAGTACGCTGTACTGTGGGAACTCCCCTACAAGCCAGGCTGGTGCTTGTGGTTACACAGCTACACGTTGCCCTCACCCCTCAACCTCACAGCTGCCCCCCTCCTCTCCCTCCTCTCCCTCCTCTCCCTCACCCTCACCCCCTCGGCCTCACCCTCACCTTCACCCCCCTCCTCTCCCTCCTCACCCTCCTCTCCCTCACCCTCGCTGCCACTCCCCTCCATCTCCTCTTCCTCATCCCACCCCATGAACCCCTCCTCCCCGACAGCCATCTTCCGCACAAGCCTGCCATTAGTGAACACAAACACTAGGTCACGCGCACGTGCAGGTGTGAGCCTGTTGCGCCGCCTGTTGTGAATGAAATCATATGAGGACCAATTGCGCTCACATGAGCATGCACTCGACACCTGAGACAACAGGGTGATGGCCAGCTTCTGCAGCTGGGGGTGGTCTGCACCATATATGCTCCACCACTGGTGCGCTGGCATCGCAGCAGCATCAGCATGCGCCTCTGCTTCGCCAAACAGCCCCTCCTTGCTGCGAAAGGCAGCATATGACAACCGCACAGCCTGCCTATCAGACACTGCCACCAGCTTGTTGATCATCTTCAGCAGGTCAAGACACACATGCATCCCTGTTGTTGCCCAGGTCCATCCCCTCATCTGTCAGGAACTCAGGGTCGAGGCAGTAGGCTGCACCATGCAGCGGGCTGCTCATGTACTCCCACCGCTGCGTCCAAATGTCCTGCACCTCATCCATGACCTCATCATCCAGCTGCACC
>CADDIJ020002559.1:0-14840 GCA_902809745.2 Tetradesmus lagerheimii | reverse complement strand
CTGCACCTCTAGCTGAGCAACTCCTGTGCGGAGCCGCACCAGGAATTGTAACACACGAAATGGCAAACACAGCTGCATGTACTCTGGTTGCGTGCTACGGTCAAAAGCGGCATCATCATCCATAGGGTGCACCCATGCAGCGTGCGTGCGTGCGTGCGTGCGTGCGTGCGTGCGTGCGTGCGTGCGTGCGTGCGTGCGTGCGTGCGTGCGTGCGTGCGTGCGTGCGTGCGTGCAAATTGATGTTGGCTTGATTGTCTAGCTGCTGCTGCTGACTGCAATCATGCACTGCTATCTCAGCCGCCAGCAGGCCTGACACTTCTTGCCGCAGCACCCAAGCATTGCGCTGACGTGCTGGACCCTGGTGGTGCACTCTAAACCGCTGCAGGGCATGTGTGTTAGCAGCACGCTTGGCTGTCCAGTTACTAATCCTGCGTTTGACTCTCTGGGCATGCACAGCGCCCTTCCTGCTGCTGCTGCTGCTGCTGCCAGCGCCAGCTGAGGGCATGGTGTCCTCCTCATCATCATCACTATCATCTGAAGATTCAACTATAACAGCAAGCGATTCAGGGTCAGCTGGCTGCCTGCTGCTGCGGACTGGAGCAGCCTGGCCTGGCCTGGGCGCCCTCTTCTGCTTCTTTCTGGCCTGCTGACGCCGCTTGAGCCGTGTGTTCTCACCCACAAAGCCTTCATCGTCTGTACCACTGTCTGAATATGTATCCATTTGCAGAGATGTGCTTTCAGCGGAGCTGCAGCGGGTGGTGACTGTCGGGAGCTGTGGCGGGCGGGTTACACAGGGCCGGTGATGTTTCTAATCTTGCTAATATAGAGAAATATATGGGTTTTTTTCGATTCGGTCTTTAATCATTCACGTTTCCATGAACATGCACATCCTGGTACCATGACCACTACTGTCATGTGTTACCATGTGCCTTAGCTGACTGGCACTGAACTCACTACTAGTGAGACTAATAGTGCCTGGTGATCCAAGTCCACTTGTACAAGTCAACCCTGATGAGACAGGCCCTGAGCTGCTTGTAGAGACCTTGAATTTTACCTTGCTGTGCATTAAATATTTGTTGGAGCTGGTACAGGGATCCAATAGCACTTATGTAACACCTGCAGACTCACACGAACTGGTAAGAGCAGCAGCAGCAGTACTGCTATTGGATCTGTGAAAGCCTTGCTGAACTCCAAAAAGCAATACACACTTCAAAGCATTGAGGCTCAGTCACACTGCTCGCATGGGAGGGCAACCCGTTCCCGCTTGCTTCAAGCAGCACAAATTTTGGTGTGTCTCAAACCCTACCCTGTCATGGTGTTGTTTGAAAGCATGCCAAGCGTTATCACCACCCGCACTGTCATGCTTACTGCTGCGGGACATTGGTTTAGATTGTCGTTTGGTTGAAATAGCTACCGATGCATTTGCCCGCCACTCTGCACTCGAATAGCTGACAGCTCCGCTGGATGTCCCTTCTTTGACGTCTTATTATCAAAGGCTTATTTTGTTTATATCTGTTTATAACTGAGCGTTTTGACGAATAACACGACCATGCAGCAGCAGCCCGCGTGGAAAAGTGTCTATAGCAATGGGCCCACTACCCACAGGCACAAGCAGGCATCACGGCCCTCATCAACGTCTGATGGGGGAGGCAACAGACCCCAAAGCAGGCAGCAGCACGCCGTGCCAGTGTGCCAGCCATACCCACCTGCTACAGCAGTACAGCCATGCAGCAGTGCCACCCCTGAACAGCAGCACATTCTTAGCGAGTCGCTTGCTGCTGTATACAACCATTCCTGCAGCCAACAGCAGCACCCTATATGCTCCAGAGCTACCATGCCTGGCAGGGTCAAGCAGGCTGCACACAACCACCCAAGCGCGGCACCAGTAGCCTCCGCACAGCAGGCACTGACCAGCCAGCATGCTGCACACCAGCAACAGCAGCAGCAGCAGCAAGCACCTGCAGACATCAGCACCAGACCTTCGACAGCGATGGGCAGCGCAAGCCCTACCAGTAGCAACCATCCTGCAAGCACCAGGCGCCTGAGCAGCCCTTCTGGCCAGGCAGTGCAGGCTAGACCGATGCAGCAGCATTCACTGTCCCCGTACCTAGCGCCTCTGCCCCTCACCGCAAGGTATGCATAGCAATGACTGCTTGATCCATGCGCACACGCTTGGTCAGCAAGCAGTTGGTGTCAAGTAGTTGCTCAAAAGCACCAGCAGTGTTCGCATATATGTGCGCATGTCAACTGCGGCCAGACTAGAACGCATCTCACTGCTAGCCCCCGGCTCTCCCTGCCTAGAGAACATCAATCCCTGCATTGCATTGCCTTGCAGGCACCCTAGGAGCCCAGGAGGCCCCAGGCCTGCCTCACCACTGTCAGGACTCAGCAGGGCAGCCCGCAACGGAAGCCCCGCCACACCCCCCACCCTAGCCCTAAACCCAGCAGACGGCAACAGCAGCTGCACCCAACTGCAGCAGCAGCAGCAGCGCCGCAGCAGGGCTGGTCTGCAGTCTGCGACAGGCAGGAAGCGGCCGCACCAGCAGCAGCTGCGTCGCAGCTTGGCTGAGTTTCACATACAGGTCAGCTATGGACCTCAGCCTGGCGCAGTACCACACCCGAAAGCAGCAGCAGCAACGACAGGTGCTGCCACAGCGCAGCAGTCAGCTGCCTAACAGTAAGGTAGTGGGGTGGCGCTACTTGGTCCTCCCAGTAACAGCCACCCTGTTACGGCTCACAGCCGCAACAGTGCAGCCGTAGACGTACCGATGGCACCAATCAGCACAGCAGCAGCAGCACTTGCTTCTGCAGTTCTTGCTGGCTGCCAGCATGTTGCAGCAGAAGACGATGGTCCTGGTGATGAAGCAGCTGCTGGCAGTGCTGATGGCTGTGATGACGGCAGCAGCTGCAGTGAGGGCGATGAGCAGGGCTTGGGTATGATGCTGTCAGAGTACATCCTGCAGATGCACACCACGCCTGTGGCTTGCAACTCTGTGTCAGGTGCGCTGGGTCCTGGTAGCTACCTATAGGTGGCATGCTGCATGAATGTACTGTGGGCTACAGGAACCAGGATGGCCACAAGGCATGTAAGGCAGTGGCTGAAGTCCGTGGCCACCCCAATGAGTCTGCTTGAGCGCTTGCCTCAACGCCACATTCATGCCGTTCTCACCACTTATCGTGATGCACATGTGCTGCAGGTTTAGGAGATGACAGCGATTATGAAGATGACTATGAGCCAGCCCAACACAATAGCAGGCAGCATGGCAACCACAGCGCCCATCTATACAGCGGCAAGGGCAGCATACTAGCAAGCTGGGGTATGCAGGGAGCACCCTCAGCAGCAGCACCAATGCACACAATGTTTGGTGAGGATGGTGACAGCACACCAAGCACGCCGGCGTCAGAGTCAGACCGCAGCATGGCGGGGCGGCATCACCTGCTGATGCTGGCGCTGCTATTGATGCTGCTGGTGTTGGGGTATGCAGGGAGCTGCTGGGGTATGCAGGGAGCACCCTCAGCAGCAGCAGCAGCAGCACCAGAAGCAGGGTCTCCCTTTGCAGCAGCAGGAGCGTGGCAGAGCAGCACCCGGCCAGACACGTGTGACGCTGGGGCTGTATGCAGCTGGCAGCCAGCAACGGGGTGTCGCCCAGACAGTGCTGGCAGCACCTGCAGCAGTGAGTGCATGCCGGCAGATGACCAACCAGTAGCGGCAGCAACAGAGTTTGGCTTCCCTCCTAGTGACTGTGACTGCGATCTGTATCGTGGCATCATGGGCAGTGACAGCAGCGCCAGCAGCTTGGACCTTGATGAGCAGCTGGCACATGCTTTGAAGAATCCCAGTAGCAGCAGCTTAGCAACAGTAGCGGGAACAGCCCAAGTCCAGGTCACACGCATCTCATCAGCTGTAGTAGCAGGGGCAGCAGCAGCAGGCGGACCAGGCATGCCTGCAAGAAGTGAAGCCGTGGCAGGCAGCAGCAGTGTGCGGCCGCAATCGAGTGCTGGGCGCAGGGGTCAGCCAGGCAACAGCAGCAGCATCAGCAGCAGCGCCTCGTTAACGAAGGAGCTGCAGGCAGGAAGGAGGCCATCAGGTGCGCTGCACGCCTCTAGAGGCATGCAGAGCTGCAATAGCAGCAGCAGTGTAACAAGAAAGCAAGCATAGACAGCCGACCCCTGCATGCAAGGCTGCGCGCGCATGCAACGCCTCTGTGCCAGTCACCTTGTTCGCTGCTTCTGCCATGCAGTGCTCCTCTGCTTGCACAGACAGTTGTATATCTCTCTATTTTCATGTGCGCAGCCAGTTGCAGACCCCGTGCTGTTCTTGCCATGTGCGGTGCGTAAGGCCACCTCTCCTGTGAGTAGTGGCAGTATTGTCGCTGCTTCTCAATCCTGCCCTGTCTGTTCTTTTGCTGCAGGCTTCCTCATGGCGTCCGCCAGCAGCTTGGATCTGCGGCCTGCCACAGCTATGGCCTCAGTTTGCACCAGTGGCAGCGGCAGCAGCAGTGCAGCGGTTTGTGCCCAGGGTGGGCTGCAAATTGTCAGCAGCGGTGCAGCGGTTTGTGCCCAGGGTGGGCTGCAAATTGTCAGCAGCAACAGCAGCGGCAGGCAGCTGAGCAGCAGCCAGCAGCAGCGCAGCTTTACAGACCTGGACTCTAGTGTTGAAGGGTTTGTGAAAGAGGTGTCGCTGGCACCTGTCAGCGTCCCTTTTCACACCGTCAGGGGTTGATGGGAATGTGCGTGTGCCGCTGCAGCGGCTGTGGGGATCCTTTGAGGTGGGCAGCGCTCAGAGCAGCTTCAGTAGCAGGGATGCTGCTGCCGTCAGTGCCCGGCAGCAACAACAGCAATGTTCACCTGCGGAGGCATGGGCAGCTGCAGCTGCAGAGCAGTCGCTGCAGCAGCAGCAGCAGCAGCAACAGCTCAGCAGTGTGCAGCAGGTGCTGAGCCCGACTAGGGCCTCTCAGGGAGCTGGGGCAGGCTTCCTACAGCGCCTGTCAGAGAGCACGCAGCGCAGGGATGCTGACAGCCAGCAGAGCATACCAGTTCACCAGTTGAGGACAGGCGGTAGGTGTGCTGGTGACGAGGCAGAGGGTCTGGCTGCAGCTGAGCCTACAGGACCAGGCAGCGGCGACGGATGCAAAAGCAGCTTTGGCAGGCGGTCAAGGACCACGCAAGAAAGCCAGCAGCATCTCAGCTCTGGTGCTCTGCCAGAAGCTGCATTGGCTGGATCTTGCGGTAGGGAGTTCGACAGGTCGCCCATGCAGCAGCTGACCAATGCAGGTGCAGTGCTCAACCCCATTGTTGCCTGGGGAGCACCAGCAGCAGTCAGCAGGCCTGCATCATGCAGAGTGCCGTCATCGGCTGATGCTGCCAGGCAACCAGCATCAGCAGAGCCACAGCAGGCTCAACATCACGAGGCATGGGCTGTACCTGTCTTCAACAGCAGCAGAGCAGCAGGGTGTGGCAAGCACAGCGCACCAGCAGGGGATACAGGGATGGCCGCTAAGCAGCAGCAAGGCAGCAGCGCAGCAGTGCACGCAGGCCAGCATGCAGATGTAGGTAGGCATGGCCCTGATGCAGTTGGCAGCGCAGGGCCGGCAGTACAGCTGCCGTTGCGGCCGCCGTCAAGGCAGCGGCCGCCATCCGAGTCGTTGCACCTTTTCAACAGCTTCGCTGCCTTGATGTGATATGTGCCATGTGTGGCATCATCTGCCAGATGACACATCAGCAACAGGGTGTAACCAGGATAATTCTGGGTTAACTGGCTTGTTACAGCTGCGGCGTCGACTGGCGCTGGCGATTGTCATTTCAGAGATGACATCACCTGCAAGAGGGGGTGACATCTCATGCGGGATTCTTGCAGGTCCTGAAGACTCTTGCAGGGGACTTGACTATGCAGGCTGCCTTGTAAAGTATCCCAGTGCATAGGCTGGAGCCGCTGGCGTGCAACCTGGGGTGTGACTGGCTGCGTGCGCTATGCAATTCGTAGTCAGTTGCAACCCGTTTTACAGTGCACTATCACGGGCTGGCCAGCCTGGCAGTGACTGCCAAGCAGGATCTGCTTGTGGTTTTGCTGCTGGTGCAGACAACACGTGCGCAGAGATGCAAATATAAGCTTGTACCCAAGTCGCCGGTAAGTTTTGGGTGTGTGTACGTCCACGCCATGGGACCTGACACACAGTCGTGTGTCTAAACCTGGATGCGAGGTACTGCGATCAAGTGCCACGTGAGCCGAGATGATTCACGGTTGCTACACTCAAGCGACTGGATCACGCGTACAAGGACATGAAAGCGCTGCGTAGTCATTTCAATCGCACCACCGCGCATCGCACCGCCCAGCAGATTTTCACCATCCGGTGTGCAGATCAGGCCTCATATAAGGCTTTCAACATTCGACCTCGTACAAGGTGCAGCAGTAGCTGTTTGGAGCCTCGGTGATTGTAGCAAAGCGCTGGCAGCCTCACAGCCTGTGGGACACAGCCCTGCAGGGTCGCCAACACAGCGCTTCTTCGCAGTTCACCGGCGAAACATACTTTATCTCACATGTTATGACAGCTGGTGCTGCTTCTGGCACAATGTGTGGTGAGCCCAGCAACTGCAGCTAGAAAGCCCTTGGTGATGGCAGCAGGGTGCTGCTGGTAGCAAGCATTAATGTCAATATTGACTACCATGCACCCAGCAGTGCACACAACGTCCAATGTGCAGTACTGCGACAGCTGAGCTTCTGAAGCTGCATCATGGGCAGAACATTGGTCATCACTGCTGGAACCTGTTAGAGTTAACAGGAGTCACTCGGTCACAGTGGCAGTGCTCAACACGCAGCAGCATCCCAAATTGTTATGCAGTACGCAGGAGTGTTCTAACGGAACATCAACTGACACAGTTTTAACTGTCAAGGCTGAAGATCTTGCTGTGTTGCGTTTTGCAACGACTATGTGCTGTAGTCCTCACCAAGCTGCCATGCTTCTGCTTCTGCGATTGCTGGGTGTGCAGAGGCACTTGCTTCAACTACTGCTGCTCGTGCAGCCATGCTGCTTACCTTTGCACTTATGGCTGTGCAGCTCCAGTTGTCTCAGCTGGCTGCTACACCAGTAGCAGGTAAGGCTCTTGCTGCTAGGTGCTGGAGGGCAGTAGCGATGCTGTTGCCTGTTGCACCAGCAGCCGCAGCCACAGCCGTTCAACAGCAGCAGGCCTGCTGCAAGAACAGAAGCGACTCCCGCTGCCTGGTGACTTGCGGGGCCGTCACGAAAGCAATTACTTTGCTCATATTCAATCAATAGCAAGCTGCTACACGATGACTGGTGGGTTGGCTGGTACGAGGCTCTCATCATATGTTGCTTGCGTTTGCTCATGCTGCTTTGCAGGTGGCACAGGCTCTGCAGGACGGCAGTTGATGCAGGCCTTTGACGGGTGAGCACTCATATCTGGCACCGCACGGGTCTGCTTCTTATTTAGCAGTTGGATGGGTCGCCATGATGGGCTCCTTTATGGGGCGCCCTTCTAGAGTATGTGTGTGGCCTCTGCTCAAGTCAAGCACAGCCAAACCCTAACCTCTCTTGCGGGCGCGCAGCAGCACCTTACTAGTGTTCCAGCCCCTGATATGATGTTCAAGAGGTTGGAGTTGCAAAACTGCAAGCTGTTGCTGCATTTCCTCGTTTCTGATCCTGCTGTGCACTTCACACTGCGCTGCCGTTACAGCCGCACCACTGGCCTGTCGTACAATATCAAGGGGCTACGATCACCACCGAACATAACAAGGGGAAGTTACAACACCAGCCGCCGCAGAGGCCGGATCGTGGCTAACCTGGGCGCAGGGGCGAACCTTACGCAGCTAGCGCAGGCAGCGTGTGGCAAAGTTGATGTCACAGACCCCAACTGTGCTGAGGTGCTGCTGCTGCTGCTGCTGACGCCTGCGGCCTATTCCGCCAACAGCACCGCAGACACGCCTGGACGCCGCGCCTACATCAGCCCTGCTCAGGTGATCTTGCGGCTGTCTCAAAGTTGCACATTGCAAGTTACAAGTCCTAGGCATCAGCAGCAGGGCTTTGGCCTGCTTGAGCCTATGCTCCTCTGCGTAAACTAGAGAAAAACAGGAGCGGGTCTTAATAGGGCCCGAAAGGTCTATAGCGAGAACTCAAACCCGTTCTACTACCTCATAGTTGCAACATGCTCTGATCGCAACAAAATGTCTGGTGTTTTGCTTGCAAGCTTCAGTTTCAGCTGCCCCAATGCTGCTCTCACAGCAGTGGTTGCCAGCGCATAAACTGCAACGCCGTGACTGCTGTGGAGTTGCCGCTACCTTAATCATAGAGCGGTACTTCCTCCTTCCTTCTTCTTCTATACCAGTGAGGCGTGCGACTGATGGCGTTGCTGCTATGGATCAATGGTAACAAGATGCTGCACACTTGCCGCTGTTGACTGGTGCAGGATCAGAAGGAGTGCTCGGCTTGTGTGGGCTTTGCTGTGATTGCTGCTGCTGAGGCGGCAGTCAACGCGTACATGCAGCAGAGCTGGGACAAGTTGACGTTGTCAGAGGCACACCTCAGCTTCTGCAGGTGAGCCGCGGCGCATGAGTCAATGCACAGTGTGCAGCCAGAAGCCTTCTGGCACGGTGCCAGCAGTGGCCTGCACAAGATGCCACTGTCGTTCTAATAGAGGTAGCCCACCTGAACAGTGTCCAAATGTCGACGCGCTAAGCCAAGGTGTATGCCATACAGCAGTGCCGCATCGTACTACTATGTTTGATCTATCATAGCAAGGTGCTACCTCTAAAAACGGGTTTGAATCAGGAAATCGCATCAGGGTGTGCATGTGACATCAGCCTGCAGCTGCTAATGGCACTTGCTGTGCAGCAGTTGCTGCTGAAGGCACAGCCTTTGGCAGCAAGTTGATTGCTGGGGTGACACAATGTACAACAGCGCTTTACGTCAGGTATACAGGGGGAGGCACGGCATTCCACTTTGAGGTCACATCTGCCTATGAGTGTGATTGCTTTGCCTGTTCTCCACACGGAGCTGTTGACTTGACAAGGATTGCGACATGGTGCAATATGCATGTTGGTCCAGTGAAGCACTGCTTGCACATGTTCCAGTGACTGTCCTTGTGCCTGCAGAGTTGACCCGAGCGTGAGCTGTGTCACCGGCTCCACGTATGACCCAGTTGTCACACTTTTGAAAAGGCGCCAGGTTGACACTTGGGCATCACGCAGCTGCTTTCCTTACGAGGGAGTCGTCAGCAGCAACTGCTTCAGGGTATGGGAAGGAGTATGTGAGTCGCAGCTGCCGCCAGGTGAGCGCTTCTGAGCAAATGCTCACCATGCTTGGAGCTCGCTTCTCATCCTGTTGCATTGCAAGTGGTTGAGCTGTTGCTCACCTGTGCTAGACATGGCCTGCATATGCTGCCTTGACAGCTGCAGCTGAGGGGCCATTATTTTGCCAAGGAGTGCACGTTTCACTGACTGAGTGATTCAGTTTGGCTGGCAGTAACATCTGCAAGTAGCAAATGGTGCAAATGTAACATCTGCAAATGCATGTATCAAATTGTATCTGACTGACTGCAGGAATCTGCTCCAGTCGCAGAGCTCGCCCGGCTGTATCCAATGAGCAACAAGCTAACACGTACACGCCCTTCGCGCACAAGTTGCGTCCACCTTGCACACGACGACATAGGCACAGCTTGTCAACTCTCACAGAATCTGTACATCTGATGTAGCAACCTGCTGCCCTTGCTCACCAGGCCAATTAATGCGTTGTTCTAGCTACATGTGTATGAGTCCCGTGTGGCTCGTCTGGTTATCATGTTGTGCAGGTGGAGTGCTGTCTGTCACGCCTTGACGGCGGGTCCTTTGGCAACTAAGGTCTTCTATAGCGATTCGACGTAGGCCGTAGTTGTATATAAGGCTCAGTTAGTTACCAAGGGAAGGCTTCACACAATAGACGAGGCTAGGAGGACTTGGGAGGTCTGATGGAAAGACTTCTTGAGTGAATACTTCTTGTTGAGTGAGGAGAGGCCCCCTCTATTTATAGCCTTGGCGAAAACCTACAACGCCTCCTCAACTGCCTACAATTGGAACATTCTGGACCAAGGAAGCTTCTAGACAATCCTAGAACATACTACTTCCGGAAACATCTACATCCTTCCGGAGACTTCTAGAACTTCTGGAAACATTTGGAACCTTCTGGAAACATCCAGAACCCTCTAGAACCTTCTAGAAACTTCCGGTTCCTTCAACCTTACATCATGCCCCCTCCCCAAGGAGCAACGTCCTCGTTGCTTACCCATCAGCCACGTCGACGCACCTGCCTGCGTGTGCTGCGGGTAGCCACCTCCTGCTCTGGGGTTGCATGATGAGATGATTCATACTCATCTATCAAGCTCTGCTCAATGTTGCTTGCTGGCTCCCATGAATCATCCTCTGAGCCACAATTGAGCCAACGGATCAAGTACTTGATAATCCAGCGCCGGCCGTCTCGCTCACGCCGCTTGTCAAGGAGCTTGTCTACCAGCCACTGGTCGTCATCAGGGTAGATGAGCACGGGTGCAGAGTGTCCTTTGTGGTCAGGGAACTGCGCATCTTCCTTCCATGGCCGGAGTAAGCTGATGTGGAATACAGGGTGAATCTTGAGAAAAGCAGGAAGCTTCAGCTTGTAGGCCACCGGATTGATGACCTTCTCCACCGTGAAGGGGCCAATGAAGCGAGCTGCGAGCTTCTTGTTCATCGTGGATGGTAAATTGAGGTTGATTGTGGACAGCTTCACCTTGTCTCCGACTTGGAACAGGTAGTTCTGTCGCTCCTTGTTGGCTGCGCGCGCTTGGCGCTCATGGGACTCCCGAAGCTTGGCCTTGGCATGCTCAATTGTGTCCGTCATTTCCTGAGCACGCATCTGCGCTGCTGGCACGATCACATCTGCCAAATCAATAGGTGAGGACACATTCTGACCATACGCCAAATAGAAAGGCGTGTAGCCCGTAGAAGGACTGACTGAATAATTGATAGCAAACTCCGCCAAATCTAGGTAATCGTCCCAATCATCCTGGCGAGGTGAAACAAAGTGGCGTAACACCTCTTCCAAGGTGCGGTTCGCACGCTCACTCTGGCCATCAGTCTGCGGGTGAAAAGCTGTAGAAAACCGCAGCTCAGTGCCAAGAGCTTTGAACAATGCCTGCCAAAAGTGGCTCAGAAACCGCCGATCCCTGTCGGAGATAATGACACGAGGCAAACCATGGTGCTTATACCATGTACGCACAAATACGTTGGCGATCGCCTCCGCTCCTGCAGTCTTAGTGGTGGGTGCAAAGTGGACCATCTTTGTCAGGCGATCCACAAAGGTCACCACCGCATCATGCCCCTCCTTGGTAACAGGCAGATCTGTGATCAAATCCGTGGTAATCTGCTCCCATTTTGCCGTAGGCACAGGTAAAGGCTGCAGAAGACCAAGAGGTCGCTGCATCACAGGCTTATTGCGCTGACATGAAGGACATGCCACAACATAAGAATAGACAGAACGGCTCATGTGCGGCCACCAAAATCTCCTGGCCACACGTTGCAGGGTCTTGGTGTGGCCAAGATGTCCTGCGCTTGGACAGTCATGGCACTCGGCAATAATGCGCTTCCTGAGCTCGGGAATTGCTTGGATAGCCACGCGATCCTGGAAGTACCACAACCCATCATGCATCCACAGACCTGGCATCACGTCATCATAGTAGTGATCCTTCTCATATCCAGCCTGAATCTCCTCTTTCAAGTTGCTAGGCACAGATGCCGTAGCAAGCTCAATTGAGGCGAGATCCGGGCGCCGTGACAGAGGATCTGACAAATTCTTAGCTCCCTCCTTGTAAGCAATCTCCGTACCACTGTGGTACGACTCGATCCACTGACTCCACTTGGCCTGTCGTCGAGAAAGATCCTGCTTCTTGTTGAACCAAGTATGGTTCAGGTGATCAGAGTTGACCTTGAAGGGAACTCCTTCCAGATAGCAACGCCACTGCTGTAGAGCGTAGTAGATTGCAAGCATCTCCCGATCTCCAGTGGGGTGGTTGCGCTCTGTTGGCGAGAGCTTCCGTGACAGATAAGCCACGGGTTGCAAGCCCTTGCCCTGATTTTGAAGTAGTACCGCTCCAAGCGCAAACTTGGAGGCGTCGGTGTAGACCTCATAAGGCAAGCTCGGATCAGGCGTCACCAGTACAGGTGCGGACACCAATGCCTTCATGAGCTCGTCGAAGGCCCGACCTTCTACATCATCCCGCCAGTGCCACTTGATGCTCTCCTTGGTGAGCTCCGTCAACGGGTACGCCTTTTGAGCATAGTGCTTAATGAAGCGCCGGTAGTAACCAGTCAAACCGAGAAAACCTCGCACTTCACGCACAGTGCCAGGTGTCGGCCACTCCGTAACCGCTGCCACCTTCTTTGGATCTGGCTTAATGCCGTCGGCACTGACGACATGTCCCAAGAAGTCGATTTCGCTGAGCCCAAATGCACATTTGTCAAGCCCCACATAAAGCTGATTCTCCCTCAAAACCGCGAGTACCTTAGCCACGTGCTCCAAATGCTCCTCAGGTGTCTTGGAAAAGATCAAGATGTCATCAAAGTACACCACCACGAACTTATCAAGATATGGCTGCAAAATCTTATTCATCAAATGCTGAAAAGTTGCGGGTGCGTTGGTCAACCCAAAAGGCATAACCTTCCACTCAAAGTGACCATAACGCGTCCGGAACGCGGTTTTTGGCACATCTTGCTCAGCAATGCGGATCTGACAATAGCCACTCTGAAGATCAAGCTTGCTGAATATCGTCGCCCCATGAAGCTGATCCATCAGCTCGTCAATGCGAGGCAAAGGATAGCGGTTTTTCACCGTTATCTTGTTCAGCGCCCGATAGTCAATGCACATACGAAGCTTACCATTCTTCTTAGGAACAAAAAGAATGGGTGCTCCATACGGCGGCTTGGAAGGTTGGATGAACCCCATGTCAATCAGGTCCGTTAGTTGTCGCTTGACCTCCGCCAGCTCCAAAGGGCTCATGTGATAAATACGTAGGTAAGGGGGCTTGGCACCAGGCTCCAGCTCAATCTCATGTTACACACCTCGGGATGGAGGTACACCTTTTGGCAGTTTGCCAAAGATGGCTGAGTACTTGTGAAGTACCCCCTTAATCCGTTCAACCCACTCGGGATCCCCCGAAGGAAAGGAGAGGTCATCTATCGCACGGATAGTTGGGTCCTCCTCAACCTCCTTGAGGATGGCAAGGTAAGCAATTGCGCCCTTGCGTAACTCCCGCTTGAGTTGAAGTGCAGACAGCAAACTGACACCGGGAGTTGTCCTCTCGATGTTAGAGGGTTGCTGCAAGGTGTATGTGACGTCCCTCTTTTCAATGGTGATGGTGTTAGACACCCAGTCGATGGCAGGGTTGTGAGCAGTCAACCAAGGCTTGCCAAGGATGATGTCGTATGGTGCCAGCTGAGTGACGGTAAAGGCCTCCGGTCCTTGAATTGTCCAATACGGAAACGTAGGTCAGGCACGACCGTCCCCGCATCTTGCAGTGAACCGTTGGCGAGCCTCACTTGAAGTCGATGGAGCTTGAGAGTAGGCAATCGGAACTTCATCACCACCCTTGGATCGATGTAGTCCTCACTCGCACCTGAGTCTACTAGCACATCAAGCACCTCGCCGCGGCACTTGGCCTTCAGACGAATGAGCTCATGGCCAGCAGGCTCAAGACCACCTAGCTCCATGGCGGTGCACGAGTCTTCGGCCTCGGGTGCAGTGAGTGTCTCCAGCTCCTGCTTCGCCGGCAACTCCTCCTCCCATGGCCTTGGATTCACTCCTGTGTTCACGGGCGGATCCCACAGGATGATCACCGGCCATTGAGAAGCTTGCTCCACCCACCTGTCCCCGGATGGGATAGAGAACAAGCCCTCCGTTCCCGCAGGGTACTCGTGAATTACCCTCATCCCCTGCGTCGGCTTCCACCACGGCTTCCTGTCCCACTTGGGCAGGATAAACACGCCGCATGTCGTCTCCGGTGCGGTCTTCTTACAATCCAGGTAGTGCCTCAGATATTGGCCAGCATGCCGGAAAGGCACATTCAACCATACTGACTCGCCGCTGACATTAGCCTTGCGGAAGTCAGTGAAGCCCTTGTAGAACTTGTCAGCCTGGGCAGTCTCCTCACGTGCGCAGGCGTCCACTGAGAATGGCCGTTAAGCATCGGCATACTTGACCTTCTCCAGGCGGTTGAACAGCCAGTAGGTACAGTCCCGCAGTCGTCCACAACGACGGGTACCCGCTTTTCCCTGGGCTGCACTGGATGCTCCAGGCTCACTAGGCCTTTGTGAGCCTTCTACCTGGCGTGAGTCACTCACAGGCGCACGGGGCTGAGCCTGCTCAATGCGCACAGTACGACCCACACTACTGCACGCGCCCTTCAGTTTGACCGTGCAGAGGTGTCCCCATCACGCTACTTGTACGCTTGCAGCTTCTTGCAATCCCGCCGCTTGTGCCCTGGCTTGCCACAGTAGAAGCACTTGAGCGGCTGGTTCCTGGGTTTCTGCGGCTCCATTGCTCCGGGCTCCATGGGTGCCGGTCCGCCCCTTGCAACCGCTCCACGGTTGTTGCTGCTCATGTTGACGAAGCGGCTGTTGCCGTTTCGACCACGCTCCCACACCATCGAGTCTGCCTTAATGGCAAGCTCCACGGCGTCATGCAGCGTGGTTGGCTGCTGCAGCTTGACGTGAATGCGCACCTCCGGCTTCAGACCGCGGATGAAGCGATGAATGCGGTCGTTCTCGTCCATGTGCGGCAGCTCCAGCATGTAGGTGTTGAACTCCTGGGCATAGGCGAACACGG
>CADDIJ020002558.1:0-16992 GCA_902809745.2 Tetradesmus lagerheimii | reverse complement strand
CATGCTGTGTTAGAATCAGCTCTGCTGCCCACTTGCATAACGGTGGTTGCTCAACTGCGCAGAGACAGCCCGGTTCGAATACATCAGCAACTCAATGCCACGCGTTGGCGCACCAGAACACAAAAAGGGCCTAGCCCTTTTAAAACGCATGGCATCAGCATGTGTAGGGTGCACATGCGTGATGTAACGGCTCAAAGTAGAGTGCTGCAGTGATTCACAAACAATTGTGTCTGCATGCAGCTTCCTGACCTGACGGTTGATGTGATTCTTGCACGCATTAGCTCGATCAGCCGCCGCCTCAACATCCACACCATACTTGCAAAGCAAACTCTGCACATACTTATGCCAAGGTGTCACCGCAACAGCACCACTAGGGCGCTTCCACTCAGCTGAAAACACCTGATGTGGCAACCGACAGTTCTGCATACGCTGAACCCTAAAGTAATACTCCATCGCCCTCTGATGAAGCCACATGTGCAATGGCTTCACACCCCATTCAGCCAGAACAAGTGAAGTGCAAGGGCGCTCCTTGCCACAACGCATTGAGCACTTGATGATGTCAGTCTGCACTTTGTCAATCTGTTGCAGTTGCCTTGCAGTTGACGGAAACCAGACCTCGCTGCCATATTCAACAATCGGGCGAACGCATGTAAGCAGAATGATACGCTTTACTTCCACGCTGATGAGCCGGCTCTTCCAGACTGGCATGAGCCCACCCTTCACACGATGCACTTTTGCCAACATCTTCTCAAAGTGCGTATTCCAGTTGCAGGCATTGTTGAACCACAGGCCAAGGTAGCAGTACTCTGATACAACAGGCACAGGCACACCGTTCCAAACGATGCCAGAATCAGCCAACTGGCTGGGCTGTCTAGCTGGTGAGACATGCATGACAGCAGACTTCAAGCTATTCAGCTTGAACCGCCACTTACAACTGTATTCATAAACTGTTGCGGCCACAGCCTGAACCTCAGCCAGAGATCCGCACACAGCAACAAAGTCATCAGCCTGCATGGCTGCCACAACCTGACCAGCAGGTTCGTCACAAGGGCCCATAAGGGTGATGCCAGGGTGCTTTGCATGCACCTCATGCAGCAGATCATCAATGAAGTACAGGTACAGTGTGGGGGAAATAACATCGCCCTCATGCAAACCAAGGTCACATGTGAAGCTCTCAGTGACATGACCTTCGTGAGACACCACACGGCGTGCACCCTGATACAAGTTGTAGAGTACACGGAACATCTTTCCACGCACACCCTTGTCCCACAGCTTTTGAAAGAGCCCATCAAGCCACACTGTTGGGAAAGCCTTATAGGTGTCAACAAACAGCACATAAGAATCCTTCCCCTCAGCTTTCCTCCCACCCAACACCTCACTGAGCACACTCTGGTGGTCAGCACAGCTGCGCTTGGGACGAAAGCCGTTCTGGCTCTCGTGCAGCAACGGCGTTCCTGCTGCTGTAGCAGCAGTTACACGCTGCTGCTGCTGCTGCTGCTGTTGCTGCTGACGTGCCTGCTGCTGCTGCTGTTGCGCCTGCTGCTGCTGACGTGCCTGCTGCTGCTGCTGTTGCGCCTGCTGTTGCTGCTGCTGCTGTTGCGCCTGCTGTTGCTGCTGCTGCTGTTGCGCCTGCTGTTGCTGCTGCTGCCGTTGCTGTGTCGTGCCCTCCGCCACTGACTTGCCTTCTGCAAACTTGATGAGGCGCTGGTTGAGAACGCTGGTGTAAAATTTGTAAAGCACGCTAAGCAGGGTGATACCACGGTAGTTGGTGGGGTCTGTCAGGTCACCCTTCTTGGGCATGTTCACAACTGTACTTGGCACCTGGTGCACCTGCTCAAGCTGCCACATCAGATTGCAGTACTGCAGTAACATATCTGCGGCCGTGCTGCCTCCATACTTGAGTAGCTCATTGACAATGCCCTCCTCAGCCGGGTTGCCGGCCTTGCCAGTGCGCAGCCTCTGCAGGCAGTCGGAAACTTCGGCGGCAGTGATGGGCAGGTCCAGCGGGGACACTGTATAGTGAACGGTTTTAGGCGGATCCTGGTCTGTTCAAGTTGAACTGCACGACATTGCAACGCTTCAAGCAGGCTGCGGCAGCATGGCAGACTCAGGCAGGCTGCCGCCACCACCATGGTGACAACCGCTGGAACGCCCGCCACATGCACATGCAGCAAATCATTCTGAGAGCATACTGTGAGCATACATACACTAGTGAGGCGCGGGGCCGATGGCGGCGTGTTATGGCTTATGATATGATGAACATACACCAGCTTCGTGCTGGCAGCACTGCTGCACATGTGCTTGCCGCAGTCACGTGCACACCACTTTGAGGCCATGCAGATGCCCCCCAGGGCCCTGCAGCGGCAACCCTGCCGGCCCCTGCCTCCTGCCCACACCAGCACTTGCAACACCTGCTGCATTTCTGCTGCTCTGTGTACTCTGCCCTCTGCTACCACCACCACCAGAATAATGGTGTGGCCTAGCATAGCTAGATGCAGCAGATGCAGCTGATCTCCCAGACCTAAGTGCAGCTGTATCGCTGCTGCATGGTGCTGCTGCCAGCTGCTGCTGCAGCTCTGGCGGCAGCTCAAGCAGTACCAGCTTGTTGCAGCTGAGCACGACTTGCTGCACTGCTTGTCGCGTAATCGACGCGCAGAATGACAGCCGCAAATGCCGCAGCCCTCGTAGCAACGGGATGGTACTGCCACACATGCCGTCACAAGCTGTCATCGTCAGCGCTGTGAGCTGACTCAGCGCTGTGTCTTGACTCAGCACTGTGTGCTGACTAAGCGCTGTAAGCTGACTCAGCGCTGTGAGCTGACTCAGCATTGTGAGATGATGTGACAGGCCTCCAGCATGCAGGGGACGGTCCGCGGCTGTTTGGTTTGAGCTCCTGTCTAGCAACACCAACATGCTGGTGCCACTGTCACAGCGGCTGGCTGCACTACTCATAGCACTGCTACTGCTGTGGTTGTCACCAGTAAACAAGCTAGCACTGCTGCTGCTGCTGCCAGCGGGTGCACTTGCCAAGCTTCTCTCAGTTTCCACGGCTTCCAGTGCTGCTGCTGCTGCTGCCGTAGCAACCATCAGAAACAGCGCATCTGTCAAGCTGTAGCACCCCACAAGCACCAGCCGCCGCAGGCCCCTGTTTGCAGCTATGACAGGCGCCAGCTCAGCATCTCTGACGCTGCTGCGTCGTAACAACCTCAACTCTGTTAGGCTGGTCAAACCGGTCAACGCGTCACTTTCCCGCCAGCGACAGCCTGAACCGCCCAACTGCAAACTTTTCAAACTGCTGCTGCTGCTGCTGCTGTCATTCTTGCTGGCGTTGCCGCCCGCAGGACTCGCACTAGATTTGGTGCTGCTAGTCAAACTATCCTGCGCTTGCCCACAGCTGCTTAGTAATGTATGCAAGCCTCCGCTGCTGAGTCCCCTGCAGCCAACAAGTGACAGGTGCTGCAGCTGCCAGCAGCGTTTGCCGATGAATGCGGCTGTAGCATCATCCACATGACAGCCGTCAAGTGCAAGCGATGCCAGCTGTTCACCGCAGTAGCTGAACACGCTACCAAGCACTGTCAGAGGTCGCGATGCTACAGCTCCCCCAAGGTCCTGCTGATGCTGCTGCTGCTGTGAGGGTACATCCTCACCACCTGTCATGCCGGCTACTGCTGCCACATTCGCTGCTACATTCCAAGCAGCACCCGGCTGTCTCAGCGCTTCTATATCTGACAGATCCAGCTGCTGAAGGTCTTGCAACAGCCCTGCAGCAGCTAACCGCTGCAGAGCATATCCGCTGACGCTGTTGCAGCCTGCTAACTCCAACCCAGAGAGGCTGTAGCTCTTTGAGCTGCTGTGATGCTGTGCGCCATTATCTGCAGTGTGTCCTGCTGCTGCTGCTGCTGCAACTGCCGGTTCAAACCTATCTCTACTGTTGTAGGTTGCGTCTTCAAGCTGCAACTGGCACTCGAGACGGTCAGCCAAAAACGATGCTGGTGCTGCATATGCCTGTGCTCCACTGCTGCTGCTGCTGCTGGCAGTAGTGCGTGCTGCTGCTGCTGCAAATGCCTCGAGGCATGCATCTGTCACTCCCGCGGTGTGTGACAGAGCAACATGCAGCTTCCTGCTGCTGCTGCTGCTGCCTTTGGCCCATGCTGCAGCCAGTTTGGTCAGTGCTGCTGGTGTCCCCCGAGTGAGGCAGCCTAAGTCGAGGTGCTGCAGATGGCCTGACAGCACTGTGGGTGCTGCTGCTAGCGTTGCTAGGCCGGCATTCGTAACCTGTGTTACAAACAAAGCAGCAGCAGCCACAGCAGCAGCAGCAGCAGCCACAGCAGCACAGAGTAGTCAGGCAGACGAAGGAGAGTAGCATGTCTCAACCAGTTGTGCATGTGCAAAGCACCTGCTAGCTTGAAGGCCATGCAGGTGCTGCTCAGCTTGCATGACGGACCTGCAGCACAGCAATGCCAGCCACAACAGTGAGTAGCTTGAGCAGCACTGGCATGTGCTGCTGTTGACTGACATATGACAGTAACATTTGACACGTGTACCTCCAAGCTTGAAAGCAATCCACGCATCTTCTCGTTCGTCAGCCATCTGTTTAAACCACAACCAAGAAACATCAAAGCTGGTCCTAGACAGCGTCAAAAACTGAACAGCAGCACCCACCTTCCTGCAGCCGGTCAACACCAGCCTGGTCAGATTTGGCAGTCCAACAGCCAGCAGCCCCACATCACCATCATCATCATCATCATCATCATCATCATCATCATCATCATCATCATCATCATCATCATCATCATCATCATCATCATCATCATCACAACACCAACAACGAAAGCAGCTGTTCTACTGACCACCATTCATAAAGTTTCCCCTTCGTCAACCATCTGTTTGCACCACAAGCAACAAACATACAAAATGGGATATTAACTGCGACTACATGCAGCAGCACCCACCTTCCTGCAGCCGCTCAACACCAACTTGGTCAACTGCGGCAGTCAAGAGCCAGCAGCGCCACATCATCATCACAACACCACCAGCAACGCAGCTGTTTTACCAACTGCCACATATCGTACTGGCACAACCACCAGCTCTAATAGCAACTCACACCTCTTTGCTATCGTCCTTTTCTTGTTCAAGAGTGCCGCTGGGCAGCCAGTACAATTCCGCTCCCCCAGGTACCCCCCCCCAAAACAGAGTGTTACTGGTGACATAGTAACTATGAAAGTGACAGCACCCACCTTCCTGCAGCCGGTCGACACCAGTGGTCAACAGCGGCAGTCCAGCAGCCAGCAGAGCCACGTCATCATCACCAGCACCAACAACAACGCAGCTGTTTTACTGACCGCCACATGTTGTGCTGGCACAAACCAGCACCAACAGCAACTCACACCAGCCAAGCCCCCATACCCCGTGGCCAAGCAGGGGCCAGGGGCCGTCGAGAAAAAAATCCCTGGCGCCACATCATCATCAAACACCAACAACAAAGCAACACCAACAACAAAGCAGCTGTTCTGTTGACCCCCAAAGGTCGTGCTGGCACAAACCAGCTCCGAGAGCCACTCACACCTCTTTACTATCGTCGTTTTGTTGTTGAAGAGTGGCGCTGGGCAGCCAGTAGGACGCCGCTCCCCCATGTAAAACCCCCCAAAAGAGTGTTGCTTGTGACATAGTAGCTGTGAAAGTGGCAGCACCCACCCTCCTGCAGTTGGTCAACACCAGCCTGGTGAACTGCAGTCAACCATCTGGATGCTGGGGCCGCCACAACCAACAAACATTAAAAGTTGGTTTTCAAATGCATTTGAATACAGCAGCACCCACCTTCCTGCAGCCGGTCAACACCAGCCTGGTCAGATCTGGCATTCCAGCAGCCAGCAGCGCCACATCGCCATCACCAGCAGCTGTCGCCGCAAGATTCAAATCCCTAAGCCCTGGGCAGCACGTGCCGATGTAGCCAGGTTTTAGCAGCTCGCAGCCGCTCAGGTTTAGGGTTTGCAGGAAAGCACAGCTGCCTGTGAGGGCCCGGTGTAACAGTCTGTCTGGCAGCCGGGTGTTGCCAGAAAGGTCGAGATGGGTGAGGAAGGGGTTGTGGTGCAGCAGCTTGGACAGCAGCGTTTCTTCCTGCAAACAGCAGCAGCAGCAGCAGCAGCGGCGGCGGCAGCAGCAGCAGCCTTGAGAAAAAGAGCGCAGCCATTTATCCACTGCTCCCGGGTGTGCGTTGCCACCGACGTTTGAGATTTGAGGGAAGCAACGACATCTACTTTACTATCCAGCCATCTATCTTACAGCGGCTCAACGTCTGCGCATGTCCTGCTTCACCCCGTGGCTGGACCCTAGGTATGATCAGCATATGTTGGTAACATGGCAGTATGTTATTTTGCCCCACACTCACCTGGCAAGAGCAATCGCTGGATCCGTGTGTTCTGCACCTACTTGGGTTGTCCACCAAAAGGCCTCGCAGCTGCAACTGCTGCAGCTGGCCTATGCACGACACGTAATCCCTGCTGCTGCTGCTGCTGCTGCTCTTCTGCTGCCGCCCTAGCTGTGCTGCTCCTGCTGCTGTTTGTAACATGTTACGCTGGCCGAGCTGTGGAGGGTTTCGAGAGGTATCAGCATTGCTGGCTCTGCCTTCTGCACCTGCTGCGTCTGCTGCTGCACTGAACTGGCCAGCACCACTCTGCTGCTGCTGCTGGGGACTGCGACCAGCCCCAGATGTGTATCGCGCAGCTGTCCCGCCATCAGCAGCTACCGTCAGCGGCAACGCTGTCCCATCTGCTATCAGCCCCGTCAACGTACCACCCCAAGCTGCCATGCAGGCACTGCTGCTGACCCCATCCCAGTGCCACATGTTAGTAACATCTAACACTGTCAGGGGCCAGGCTTGCATGGGCAGCATTGCCTGCTCTGGTAAGGCGCTGCAGTGAGCTAGTGTGAGCTGATGTATGCTGGGGAAGCGTGTGACTATCTCGGGCATGCTGTGAAGTAGCTCCCGGTGAAAGCACCCAAAGGTGATACTTGTGACCTGTGCAGTTCGAATTCAGCAACGTTTAGATGATATTGAAGTGGATCATCAGATCAGTAGGGAGGTACATGTTGTTGCTTGCTTGCTTTCTTGCTAAGTTATGGTGCTGCTGCTTTTACATGTTGTCTGGTGGAGAAGCGGGTTGCAATGCTGTGCACATCTCAGCAGAGGAAGGCAGCATTGCTACCAGCTACACTACAGCTGCAGATGTCACAAACCAGCTGCATGGCCAGCAGAGCACACCTTGCGAAACTGCGCAACGGCAGTAATGGTCCAAAGGGCCTTGCAGGCACTTGCAGCACGTACCACCTCGCCAGCATCACCCAGCCAGTCAAGAACAGCCACCTACATACGTCATATACGACGAACGAAGCGACTGTTGGTGGGACGAGCGCAAACGGGAGTAACAGTGGCTGATGGTCGGGGTGAGGGAGCTACTGCTGCACTACACTCTACTGTTCTGCTGCTCACCAGCACTGTGCTCGGTAACTGGAGCAGCTGCAGCCTTGTTCCATCATCTGACATCATATGCACTATCATATTGTACGCTCACGGCGATCGGCAGCGTGACGAAGCACAGCTAAGCTATGGTCGAGCTAAACACCGACCAAAAGTTCCTTTCGTACATGTAGCCAGGGTTACAAGCACCTCGTAAATTGAAGGTAGTCTCAAATACCGGGATCGTGCCGAAATAAATGTTACCATGCAGCCATCAGATGGCTGCCATCTTCTCAAAATGACATGACCAGGGTTTGAACCTGGTGTACATCAGCAGCTTCACCGTCAAACCACCCCAGTGCCAACTACCCTTCCTGCATTGCGTCATCTCCAGCTGCGTCTGATTCCTCGTCGTCATCTGCTGCTGCATCTAGCAGTGTCTGCCGCATCAAGCCCCGCAGCTGCTGGCAACCTCCCATGGCTAGCTCTAGCCCTTCTTTGACCTGCCCAGCAGACCAGGAGCCCGTCAAGTGCATTTGCATCACCTGCAGATTCCATTCAAAGTAACAAGCATGATGTTGACCATGCATGATGACGTTATAAACATGTTCGTGCAAGGCAGGCCATGTTGGTGTCGCCTGAACCGACAACACGGTGCATGCAGGTGCCGTCCACCGACCTTGTGCTGTGCCAGACTAACACAGCGCTGGCTGTTGCTGAATCTCCGCGCACCTGGTTTGCTGCAGAGGAGTAAGCCACCAGCAGCGACCCCTGCTGCTGCGCTGACTCATGCGGCACGGGGTCCAGCAGCAGCTTGCCATCAACCAGCGCCTGCAGACGTTATAGCAGGCGTTATAACAAAACACATGACATGAAGGGATTCTGGCCTACTGCATGCCTGTAAGATGAGTTATGCTGCTTGTCATCTACCAGCACCCACAGAGAGTGAAGCAGCACAGCTGTTGTAGCTGACGGCTAACACATGTGAAGAAAGGTGACAGTGAAATTCAAACAAGCTGAGCAGCTTCAACAGGCAGCCGGCGGATCAACAGAACTCGATAGAAATTTAGTTAAGACCAGCGCTATGGCTACGTTGCTCACAAGTCATCGCTGGCTGCACCTGACATAAGCAGTGGCATAGCCAAGCATACGCAGAATGGCACAACAAGAACATATGCATCTTGCAACTCACCACAGAGCAAGCTGGCAGCATGAAACAACAGTCTGAGCTCTACTGCACCACAGTAGCTGTAGCCGGCTGCACAACTTAGCTGCCCTTCAAATAACTCACCACAGAGCAAGCTGGCAGCATGTCTGTCTGCTCTATTGCCGCATCAGCCAGTGCTGCGCTTGCGGCGCAGATTGCTGCAGCTAGCTCGCCACCATCAGCCTGCAGGAATTCATTAGGGAGGCAGCAGGCAGCAGCGTACGCAACTCAGCCAGTGGTTTTCGGTAGTTCGATTTTGAATACAACTACGACGTTGTTGCGTAAGCACGCCTCCTGCAGCGTATCAGGTGACGGCAGGCAGACTACTACAAGCCAGACTGATGCCAAAATTAGAAGTGTGAGAGAGTAATTGATTCACAACAGCCTGACAGGAGCGGGTACACCAAGTTTAGCAAAGTGCAGGGGATGCAAGGACACATCACGGCATAGTTGCACATGGTGTGTGTACGGCATGAAGTCAGCGTTTCACCACACCAGCACTGCCACGTCCACAACACACAATGTACTCGACATACGGTGCTGCACGTGATGTGTATACAGCAAACAAGCAGTCAACAAGGTTTGACCACACCTGCAGCACCAGCACTGCCACGTCCACAACACACAAGGTACACGACATACAGTGCTGCACGTGATATGTGTACGGCAAACAAACAGTCAAAATATCACCGCACCTGCAGCACCAGCACTGCCACGTGCACAACACACAAGGTACACGACATACAGTGCTGCACGTGATGTATGTACAGCAAGCAAACAGTTAACACATCACCGCACCTGCAGCACCAGCACTGCCACGTCCACGACTGCCTTGAGGAAGCGGTCAAGATCCACCACCCCTTGCATCCTCCTCCTCCTCCTCCTCATATAACCCATTCAAGCCATGGCATCAACGCCATTGGCCCCGCGGCCCACAGGAGCGGAAGAAAGAGGGAGCACCGCTCCAATGTATTTGCGCACATCCCAAGTGTGCACAAGATTCTCAGCAGTATTCCTAGGTACCTGCCGACACACCCCCTCACTACCCACCCGCATCTGCAGCACCAGCACTGCCACGTCCACAACACACAAGGTACACACCATACAGTGCTGCACGTGATGTGAGTATGGCATAAATCAACAGTCAACACACCACCGCACCTGCAGCACCAGCACTGCCACGTCCACAACTGCCTTTGGGAAGCGGTCAAGGTCCACCACCCCTTGCAGTGTGGTGGTGAGCTGCGCAGACAGCTCCTTGCGCGATATGCGCTGCAAAGCAAGAAACCGGAACATAGCAGGCAGGCAGGCAGGCAGCCACACATGCCGGTGAGTGTCCCTGGCTATGCATGGTGCAGTGTGGTGGCAGACAGCTCCTTGCGTGACATGCGCTGCACAGCAAGAAACCAGAACATAGCAGGCAGGCAGGCAGGCAGGCAGGCAGCCATGTCGGTGAGTGGTCACTGGCTATGCATGGTGCAGCGTAGTGGTGAGCTGCGCAGACAGCTCCTTGCGCGAGATGCGCTGCACAGCATCAAAGCAAATATATATCAGGCAGGCAGGCAGGAACATGCCGGTAAGTGGTCACCAGCTATGCATGGTGCACTGCAGTGGTGAGCTGCGCAGACAGCTTCCTGCGCCAGATGCGCTGCACAGCAAAAAGCCGAAACATATCAGGCAAGGCAGGCAGCCGAACATGCCGGTGAGTGGTCACTGGCTATGCAGGGTGCAGCGTAGTGGCAGACAGCTCCTTGCGTGACATGCGCTGCACAGCAACAAATCGAAACATATAAGGCAGACAGACAGGCAAACATGGCGGTGAGTGGTCACTGGCTATGCATGGTGCAGTGTGGTGGTGAGCTGCGCAGACAGCTCCTTGCGTGAGATGCGCTGCAGAGGACGAAGGTCATATCAAGCCCGCAGGCAGGCAGGCAGGCAGGCAGGCAGGTAGGCGGCCACATACACCAGTGGGTGGTTGCTGGCTATGCATCATGCAGTTGCTGGCAAGGGTTAGATGCACCTGCTGGCCTCATACATTCTGAGCCAGCCAGCGCACGGTGCAGTTCAAGTCTTATGCATTTAACCCATGACTAAGACACAGAATGATTGCCGTCAACCTTGTGCCCGGCTGCCTTGCCGTGTGTACCTTCTGCCTGTCTGCTGCAGCTCACCTGTGCCTGCCTCCCCCGCACTTTCTGCGCAATGGATGTGAAGTTCAGTTCGCAGTGCAGCCGGCCCCTGTCGCTGAACCCAAACTTGCGCTCACTCTGCCGAGGGCCGTACCTGCAAGCATTAAGAGTAGTTGAACAGCTATAGGATAGTCACCGCAGTGGCCGCAGTGAGATACAGGTCTGCGGAGGCGCACAGCTGCCCGCAGGGATGCAAAGGGGGTAGCCGTATGCTGCGGTTGCAGTGCAGACCGCCCCGCTGTTGCTGCTGCTGCCAACCACATCACAAAGGTTCAGCATTGAACATCAGGTACTGCACAAGCACAGGTCAGCGAAGCAATAGTGGCTAGCCTGCTGTGTAAGCATACGTAACAAGTGGGGCCACTCACACTGCTGCCATTACTTTGGTGTCCCCCAGCTCCACATAGGCGGACCCAGCAGCTCTGCTGATTACTTTGGTGTCGATAACTGCATCATCACAACGATACCACGGGACAGAACGTCACTGACTGGACCGGTGCCAGCACGTCTGCTGCTGCTGCTGCTGCTGCTACTGCTGTTGCTGAAAGTCTCTAATCCTGATGTAGCCGGAGCATCGCAACTTACAGACGCTTCGAAACTCTTCGTATCCTCGTCCGTCTAAACGTGTGCCATCACTAGCTGTGATTTGTGTAGGCAGGGGCAAGGGCTCTAGCGGCACGCTTTCGAGCTGCCCCGCCATCAGAGCTGTATACAGCAGCCGCAACCAAAGATTTACTGTTTGGAATTACTTGTGCGAGAGTTTCAAAGAATTCAAAGGTAGCAACGGACGACGGAAGGCGACGCAGTACTGCTGCTGCTGGCCTGCTGCTATGGCCAGGTGAAGCTTGCAAAGGGTGAGCCGAGGAGCAATGTCTACTGTCCAGATATGCCTCTGGGCGTGTCTACAGCCCTCCTTGTGCAGTCCTGTGAACAGCCTGTCATCCATATGCCATGGTTTGAAACCCTAGGGCATGCCAGGTCTAACACTAGAGCATCTAAGCCAGCTTAGGTCCAATGGCCGTTACAAACACGAACGCGAACAAGTTCATGCATCATACGATGAATTGCAACAAAGGGTGCAACCACAGGCAGTGATGCAGCGCTGTACACAATTCACATGAGTACCTTCGCCCGTTTGGGGAGCCAATGACAGGCTCACCAGGCAACAAAGCATCCAAGCGAACAGAACAAGCAAACAGAGACCTGTGAAATGGCTGCAGAATTGCAGGCAGACCCCTGCAGCGATCATATGGGCAGGATTTCAAATCAACTAGAGCGACAGTCTGCAACACGCATCGATGTCAACCATAGCCACAGTGCAGCAATAGCCACAGTGGCCATCACTGCGAATGGTTTACCGATGACAACACATTGTGACGGCAGCTGTGCGATAGACATTGCTGGGGGTGCCAGCTCAGCGCAGCAGGCTGGCCGGCACATGGGCAGTTCAGATCCAGGGCAACCTTCCAAGCAAGAAACTGCTGATCAACGACGCAACACGCAACCACATGCGAGTCTGCATGTCACACAAGAAGGTCGCAGCGTCTTTGCTGAGCTGGCATGCCAGCAGCCGGCAGTGGAGACCTTAGCGTGCGAGCAACCCCCTGCATTTGCAATGACGTCTGCGGGTCCAAAGCACGTCACAACACGTCTGCTGAGTGCCGTCGGAGTGCATCACAGTGCTGCAACCAGCGGCAATGCAGGTCAGCATGCATGACAGGCCACCAGCCTATAAGCGTATGACGGCACATGCAGCAGACTGTTTGCACACAGTGCCCGCAGACACAACGCCATCATTTGGCATGGAGCAGCACTGGAAGCAGACAGTGCAGCGCAACTGAGGTTTCAAAACTACCAACGCCACACAATACACCTGCAAATTGTATTCGTCAACTCGCAGCACAGACACACACAGTTGCTGCTATGCACGAAAGCCCGTCGCAGCCACAGCCTCAGCATTGCAACAGGTGCAGGTATGCACCACAGAGGCTCGTTGCATGCAGACGATCGCAGCAAACAGTCCTATAGCAGCCGCTGTTGAACAGCCGCAGTATGCAGAGCGATCATGATCAGATCTGGCAGAAATGTGCATGAGCAACAAGCATGACACCAGGTGGCAACGGCACGCACACAACACCGCTTGCAGGGTGTGGACAACACGCACACACGCAACAAACCAGCATCAACCAGTAAGTGCCACACCAGCAGTGACAACTCACGAAATAACATATCGTCAATAAATAGTCTATGTAATACCAGTGAAGCAAGCCCAAGGCTGCGGCAGCAGCAAGGCAGGATAAGCACACCATATACCGATGTGGACCCGCCGCAACTTTCATCTTGCCAATCGAGACTGCCTTACTGCAGACCTTCAGCAGCCATCATCTGTCCCACACCCACACCACACGCCGCGCTAACTGTACGGCGATTGATTTCAACCAAATTTTGTGCCGCCCGCCGCAAGTTGTACCTTTGAAAACAGCAATGGTGGCCCATCGGAGTACAATCCAATGCATTCCCACACGTGATGCGTATGCTTATGCGCAAGTGTAACGCCATTGCAGTCCATTGGACTCTGTTGCAAGCAAGCAGACCCATAGTAGCTGATCTGGGATTTGTAAAGTGGGCTTGCTGCCACACTCGGCGCTTCATATTGAGCATCATGCATGCACCCGGGTGGATCCTCCATGATTTGCCGTGTGCATGCTCGCATGCTACATTCACCCCTCAAGTCATTCACCCCTCAAGCAGCCACACAACTTCCAGCGCAATTAGTTGAATAGTAGCCAACACACCCGCACACGGAACGGACGGATTCAAGCATTCCCCTAATAACAGAAATAGGGACAGCAAGCCGCAACGCAGCATACAAGTCTGGTGCCACAGCAGTTCAACTCAGCGTGTGTGCGGCAGCTACTGCTGAAGGAATAACAGACCGCACGAAGTTCTATCCACAAACCACAAGTGCATACACAGCCACAATGTGACGGTGCCTTAATCCAGGATCCAGAAGTAACAAGGTAACTCACGCAACAGTTTGGTATCACACCCAGTGTGGCAACGCTCGACAGTTGGGCCGCAATGCGAGCAAGACAAAGCGCGCCACACACTAGCCACGTGGCTGAGCTAGCTGCCGCTACATGCGCAAGCATATGCGCACAGCCGGCAAAGCGATTCCCACAACGCAAAGCATGCCCGCATGCAAGAGTGATACTGGACTAAGCATATGCTTTGTCGACTCTCACAAAACAACAAAACCAACGGCAGCGAGCACCTGTTGTGGCATCCGTCCCGCTTTGTGCGTTCTGCCAGCACTCAGCTGCCCACAAAGAGAATAACCTGGCGCAAGTTGCGCACCAAGTGGTTTGCTTGCAGCTGCTCTGACACGCACAAAACAATACCATGCAACAGCCGGCAGCAATTGTAAAGTACGTGCAACAAACAGGTTGTGGCGCGCAAGATAGCGGCTGCCACATAAAGCAGCATGTAGCTACACACATGTTGCAAACAGCTGATGAAGAACGCAATTGATTAACAGCTGATTAACAGC
Source organism: Tetradesmus lagerheimii (assembly GCA_902809745.2). Lineage (NCBI taxonomy): Eukaryota > Viridiplantae > Chlorophyta > Chlorophyceae > Sphaeropleales > Scenedesmaceae > Tetradesmus > Tetradesmus lagerheimii. The sequence continues at coordinate 2,590 of CADDIJ020002558.1, read as the reverse complement.
TGATTAACAGCTGATTAACAGCTGATTAACAGCTGATTAAGAACGCAAGAGCCAGCAATGGGCATCGATGATACTGCTGCACACCCTGTGCAGTCAACTACAGCTGCGTTGCAAGCGCGCCAGCAATCAGGTGAAGCATCAGCAGCTCGGCACCCTCATATGTGCCAAACCATAAGCGCGCACACCGCTGTTTGCCTGCGCATTTGGCAGCAAACACACCGCACATAACCATAATGTCTGTGTTGACACACAAAAGATTGCCGCAGCCTGGAAGTGCCGACAGTTCTCGTCAGGCAGCAAGGCAGGCACATGCAGCACAGCACGATATGGCATCTATGCCTATCATATAACACAGCCGCAGACACAAACAGAACAGGTGTCGAGGCATGCATATCATCCAAGGCACGACGCAGCAAACAAAGACAATTTGACGTGCGATCTATGTAACACACATCTAAGCAAGCAGGAGATGTCAAATGGCTGTTGAACAAATGCATCATTACTCTAGCGAGATGGACGAAATCAGCAACCACGCGTCAGCAGCAGCCAACGTGCGTCAATGCTGCTCACAAACTGACACAGCCGCCAACACTCGAACAGCGCTTGGCAACATGGCAGTTGGTGAGCAACCAGCGCATCGCTTTTAAGCAGGACATCAGATGTGCTTGCCCCGCATCTGCCCACGACAGAAGCCGCGCTATGCCATCCACACGATCATAACATTGGCGGCTGTTCATACACCAGATGACAACCGCCCGTAAAGTACAGAGCCGAGACCACCATGCAAATGAGACATGATTTCGCCACACGAGCCTGCCTGGCTTATGCGCAAATGCAAAGCACTGTACAGCACATAGGGCATAACTGCAGCAACCCCTGACGCTGCTCACAAGTAGAGGACGCACCATAATCGTGAAGATCAGATATAACATCATGACATCATAACCAGGCAGTCTGCAGTCCTTCGACTAGTTTGCAGTGATGTCCCCACAGCCCCGCATGCAGCCTTCCCATTGCTGCTAAACACATCTGCAAAGCGCTGTCACAAGGGAAGCACGTGCACGTGCATGACATCACATTGTCGCTGCCACCCCTATCACACTTTATTGAATAGCTGCAGTTCTCAATCCGTGCTGCAGCCAGGATCATTTTGACCAGATCAACGCATCAGCACAAAGTAAGCATAGCACGTGCACCCCCCTGCCCGAGCATCGGGCAGTTGCACTGCACAGTAGAAGTGCAGCACAACAAATGTTGGACACGAGAAAGCCAATGCTGTTTTCAGCAGATCCAGAATCAGAATCACAAGCATGCAGGAGACATCAGGCCCTAGCCGTTCTTGACGGCATGTCCACATTTGCCAAACGCAGCAGCTCCAAGTGACGGCATCAACAGCACCTGCAGCCGACTGCACGCTCCTGTGCTGTATCAGTACTGCATGCAACCATTGCCTCTGCATTCTGATGTGGCAAGCCACTACACCAGGGGAAGCACAAACAACCCGTGCACATGCACACGAGTAAGCTGCATTGTCGGTCAATCATGGCTGCATGCCACAAGAAGTATCAGCGCAGAGAGAAACAAACAGAGAAAGGTCAGCATCCAACGTAACGCGCATAGCCCAGCTGACTGCAGCTGCAAAAGGCGGCGGCAACACACCACTGACCTTCAGAGAAATCCCAACACGCAGAACGGCAGGGAGGCCTTGCAGGCGTAGCTAACCAACAAACACACGCACCATGAAAAGTGGATAATGCGAGACAAGCCACTTTTGGTTGTATGATGACCGAAAGTGTGCATGTCCCAGCCGGTACCGTTTCACGGTACGGTAGGTTGTTCAACAGCCAGGGAGCGAGGGAATGTTCCTGGCTGCCACGCATCTTGTACGAGCGTGTCTGCTGCGCAATAGTGCAGCAGCATGTGACGCTCACAGCAGGAGCAGCACTGCAACCCATGCCTTCAGTTGAGCGCTGCCACCCTTTGCATGACCGCAAGAAATGCTGATCCGGCGCCCAAATATACTGCCGGAATGCCTATTGCTGAAAGCCCAACCCACACAGACACTGGTGTGGGTCTTGCGCGGCCAAAACTGCCACCATTGCGTCTCAACAAAAGAGAATAACCCCGCCTGTCAATAACTGGGACGCCCCATGCCCCCACCATTTCCCAACCACCACTGGTCTTTGAATGATATCGCCAACGATTATGCAGCAGTACATATGCAACCCCATGTGTGTCACTGTGAACACAATTTGAAAAGCAATAGCGTAATGCGACTGGCTACAGCTACTGTTGAGACAAGTTCAGACTATTGTTGACTCTGTTTTGTCGTATTACATGGAAAGCGACGCGTTTCGGGCTCTTCACCCTTCATCAGGCTTCAATCCTGTGAACACGGACAGAATCAACAAATACTCGCCATCAGAAGCACACAACAACGGGGTGCAGGTTTTTGGGTGAGGTCACAGGCCATGTTGCCAGTGGTTCGAACCCTGTACAATACTGCACTGCAAAAGCAAACCATGAGGTCTTGATGATGAACACAGGGTTCGAGCCACTGGCAACATGGCCAGTGACCTCACCCAAAAAC
>CADDIJ020002557.1:0-25801 GCA_902809745.2 Tetradesmus lagerheimii | reverse complement strand
GTGAATCGTATTGACTGATCAGGTGTGCTTCAAGATACGTTGCTGCCTCATAGCTCACAAAAGTCCTCACAATTGCTGCCTCATCCCAGCACACCAGGAGACCACGCAACAGGGGTGGCATGTTTTGGTCAGCAGCACTGAGGGCATGCAGGTAACCTAGCAGCCTGTGCGCATACCGGACGCCGCAACGTAGCACTGCTAGTTGCAGTGCCCCGCCTGGGGGTAATGTGAGCAGCAGGCCTAAGTTGCTGAACCAATCTGCCACCTGCTGCTCTGCAGTGTCACTGTCGACGTCTGCTATAGGTGCCTGAACATTCTGCGCCTGATTGGCCCTTCTGTCCTTGCTGTTCTAGGGACAATCTTGGTCAGGCATGTACATACACAGCTACACCTGTTAAAGCTGTCGAGAAAAGCATCTTTCTCTACAGTAAATCAACTGCAAATGCTCACCTAACCTGGTCTTCTTCTGAGGCACGCATCAAAGGCATCACCAGTGGGTTTGCCAAGGCGCCTGGCGGAGCTCCTGCTGCATCAGTGCACAACATTGGCCGCATGTGGCGGCGCAGTTGGCTGTGTGCACCGCCCAGTGCAACACGTCCACACCAGCCGCAGGCATGCATGTCATCGACAAACTTGGCAGCAGCCACATCCCACTGTTGGCAGTGTTTTGCGGCAAAAGCCAAAGCATTGAGGCTGTGACCCCCAGCTGTGGCAAAGCATTCGGTGGCACCTGGGTGGGCAGCAGCTCTATGTTGTTGCTGCTGCTGCTGTTGCTGATGTTGCCGCTGCCGACGCTGCCGCTGCTGCTGTTGGGGCTGCTGCAGTCTTTGTGCTGCATCAGCCACAGACAATCCTGCCTGTTCACAGACAGGGCACACCCAGCAGCCTTCGGGAATGCTGCTGAGATTTGGCAGTAAGCAGAAGGTATGGTAGCCTGCATTGCAGATATCACACAACAGCATCTGTGCCTCTTGCTGGGGCAAGCAGCACACCTCACAGCAAACAGAGTCATCGACTGCTGGCAGCCTAGCCCCATGCTGCTGCTGCTGCCGCAGCAGCTCTTGCTGCCGATGCTGATGCTCCTGCTGCTGCTGCTGCTGACGCAGCAGCTCCTGCTGCTGACGCAGCTGATCCTGCTGCTGCTGCAGCTGAACACGCTGTGAGCGCCTACAATGGCGTTTGTTTGGATGGGCAGCCTCTGCAGCTCCTGCAGCTGCATCTGCTGCTGCCTGCTGTTCAAAGACCTGCTGCAAGTCACCTGCAAGGTCCTGCAATTGAGGGATTGCTGGCGCCCCATTCTGCTGCTGCTGCTGCCTCCAAGCCTGCTGCCGCTGCAGCTGCTGTACTTGCTGTGCCTGAAACTTTGCGATCCGTTCTTGGTCCAGCACATTTAAGTCGTCTGTTCCTCGCAACAAGTCTAAAACTTCCTGCCTGTGAGCTGCAGAAGCTTTGCTGCACTTGTCGAAGACGTGTCTGGCACAAAGTTCTAACCTGGACGACAGGCCTTCATTACATAAATTGCAGCTAACGCGGTTCTTAGATTCCCGTATGAAAAAACGTGCGATGAGAAAATGCTGTGGCCTTGGCATGCCCTAACTGTGCTGACGTACTTGGCAGACAGCAGCTTGAGCTTTTAGCTTTTGATACATTGCGACTGGTACTCTGGGACCTTTCAAGGTGCACCAGCAGGGCGAAAACAGGGACAAGCCGCCTGCATGTTATTATTTTTGGGCTGCCCAGACCAACCATGTGCGATGCAAGCTCTATATTGTCGAATGCATTTTTCTTATATTTAGATTGCCAATGTGACTGCTGAACAGCCTCGAAAGTGCCCCAATCGTAGGCGCATTTTTCCGGGCCGGCCCTTGGCGAGAGCTCCCTATAGGGTGTACCCCCGATGAGCCGAACTCACCAAAGTCCTCAACTTGCAACAAGTTGTTGCAACAACTCGCAATTGCGACAACGAGTGAGAACAACGTTGTTTGTAGAGTCTACATAACCTGGAAACACTTGCAAAATGCATCCGCTGCAGCCTGCAGTGCCACAAGGCTGCATGGCTTGCACAAAAACAGCAGCACTGCCACTGGATACTATCTAGCTAGTAGCTGGCCACACCCTTGTCAGCATCTTCCAGCATGTCAACCTGGGGGGTTCAACCTTGGGCCAGCTGCCCGGCAGCAGCGCCACAGACTATGCAGTGCATGCTGATCATGCTGACGGTCAGCATTCGAGTGACTGAAGCATGGCAGTGCCTGCTGCAGGCAACCGGGTCACCACTGCGTGCCTGTCACAGGCGTCCGACAGGGCCAGTGCATTGGTTACCTGTGACAGCGCGTTGGCACGACCACGATCGACGCACCTCCGCGGTGCCTGAGGTAGGTGGGTGACGTCCCTGTGGGCCGCCCCAGGCAATTGCTGCGCACAGCGTTGCTGGCATAAGAAAGTGGGCAATGTTCAAGCTGTATAGTGAACGATCTTAGGCGGATCCTGGACTCCAGCTGTCTTACGCGTGCCATGCACGGTGTAGTACACCATGTCAACCCAGCATTGGTAGCACTGCGACAATGAGGCAATCATCAGCCAGCCTCAGTTGGGTTGTATGCAGGCTGCACTTACTTCCACCTCAACTCCGGATCCATAAAGTCCCAGACTCCGCGGTCAGGGACTCTGTGCACCCGGAGTTGAGGTGGAAGTAAGTGCAGCCTGCATTTGATTTTTCAAATGAGTGACTGAGGCTGGCCGCTGATTGCCTCATTGCTGCAGCATGATGAAGCTGCAGCCTGAGGAGCCTGTTGAGGTGTCAATAACTTTCACCCTGCCAGGCTGCTATCCGACAGCACAACTTGTGAGATGTGATGATGCATGTCAGATTGCCGCTTAACAAGCTGTACAGCTGCTGCACACCCAGCTGGGCCAGTAACACATAACCCAAAATATTCTGGTGCCTGGTTCGGCAGCAGCTGCTTTGCTGACCCGCTGTTAAACTGGCTGTCGAACAGCTGCAACAGCCTGGTGCGAAACGCAGGCATGCCACTCTTTGATGTCCCTGCACGCTGACCCGCTGCTACAGCGCTGCATCAAGGGACACATTTGGTCTTGAGTGTAATAGGTTGTCGGCCTCATCGCACTGTGCAGCACAGATGCTGTCATAGATGCACTCCAGCACCTTTGGGGAACGCTATGGAACAGTGGCCCTGACTTGCTGACTCTAGTGAGTTGCCGGCGCACAAGGAGACCTAGCTGAGTTTTCCCAAGGCAGGTGGAAGCAACACTCCATAGTTTGAATCTTCGTGACAGGTTGAAGTGCTTGATGACTGGCAGGGACTGGCAGAAACAAGCATGCGCACTAGTAGTACATTGGCAGCCTCACCTAACTGATTTGGCATCTGCATCGGCTGAGCTGGCTGCAGCCTCCGAGCACGTATGCGTCCAGAGATATAGTAGACACTAAGCTGGTGATACTGACTTTTGCTTAGAAGCACATCCGTGCCGATGACCATGGGTGCCAAGCCAGATTGGATTCCCAGCAACTGCGTGACCTGACAGCTGCACCACCGGTTGGTTGGTCGCCATGGTTGCTGCCACTTCCGAAAATCATGAATCTGGAGACGAAACTACTAGGGAATAATTACCTTGCAGCAATGGCAAGGGCCATGAGTGGAAGTGATTGGCCTAAGTGTGCGCATCACGTGGTGCACCTTCAAGGCTTGCCCAGTGGGAGCAGGCCTGGCACTGGCCTACAGGTGCTTGGCTTGCACACCGTTGCTTCAGGTGCACTCTGAACCGTTTGCAGCGCAAGAATAGCTGGCTGCTTTGTGCAGAGTGTATAGCAGGAGCATGATGCAACAAGCACATGGTGAAGGTGCCCCTGCCTGGTGGACACGGGTGACACCAAAGTGAACGCACATGGTGAGCGCCCCCAGAGTATATCAGTAATCATAGGTGACACCTTGGATGTTTTGCAGGCTTTCCTAGCCGTGCGCCCACCACCTTTCATACCCCAAAACCCGCGAGGCCTTGACCCTGCACCGTTCCCAGGGACGCTGCTGGCAATCGCCGTACTTCTCTGCGCACATGAATCCCTCGCGGTTGCCTGCGTTGGTTCAACTGTAGGCGTTGCCGGCTGGAAGGGAGCACACAGAAGTTACCACTGCTGTGGGGCGCTGATATCTCCTGGAAGCGCTAAGCGATAGCATAAATGCGTACTGAATCTACTCGCAAACCTTGATGGCCAGTAAACGCTGACACGACCCACACAGCTGTGCGGATCCTCAAAAGCAAGTTGAACAACAGAACGCCAGGATGGGCGTCTTCCTGCTTCGGTAAGTAACGATGCAGCTTGCTAGATTAATGATCCTATGAATGCATCCAGCGGATGCGCGCACAGCAGCACGAGCATGTCAGGCAGCAAGGCTTCTTCCCATCACTCTGGTAGTGCCATGACAGCAGCAGCAATGGCTTATGCACCTGCAGGGCCTACTGCGAGGCGAAGGACCTATACAAGAGCATCCAGCTGCCAGTAAACAACACTGGCAAGCCACGTATCGTGGTGTTTGATGCGCCAGGCGCTCTGCGCACGTTCCTGCGGCCACAGCGCCGTGGTCTGCTGTATGACTTCCACCAGCAGCAGAGCCGTGTGCGCAGCATGGTGCGTGCATTCAAGCAGGCTGGCTATGAGCTGGTGGTGTTCCTTGACAACGCCATCCCAGATGAGAAGCTGACTACTTGGTACAGGCGCAGGTGCGACAGCAGCAGGAGCAGTGGTTGTGGCGGGAACAGCAGCAGGAGCACTACAGCAATGCCATTATCATGTGTGAAGCAGGATGCCTTCTGTTGCAGCAGTATACATCACAGCAGATACATGTGGTGGTGAAGACATCTTCATCAATGTGCAGCTGACAACCAGCAGCAGCAGCAGAACAGCACACGCACACCCAGGACAACAGAATAACCGAAACATTGTCAGCATACGGCTAGCATGCAAAAGCACTGTCAGCACGTATATGATAAAAGACTGCAGGAATGACCGCAGGAATGAAACAGTTTGCTGCATGTGCCGCCCTCATCATGCTGCTGTTTGCAGCGGGGCGGTGTCTGTATGTATGCATCACCCACCAGTTCCTGGCCATGGCAGATCAATGATCAATGCGTAGCTGGTGCCACGACATCACCCAGCTTATGGAGTGGTGCCCTACTTGATGCACGCGCATACCTCAAGCTGCTGCTCACTGAGTGTGATAACCTTAAAGCTGCTACTGCTGCCGCTGCCGCTGCTTGCTGGAGGGCTGTTGATGCTGCCGCTCATGCCTTCGGGCCCGCTCGCAGTCTGTGTGACCACCTTGCTGCTGCTGGTGCTGCTGCTGCTGCTGATGTCCTGGGCGTCAGGGCTGTTGATGCTGCGGCTGACAGCTCGTGGCGTGCTCAGTTGGTGTGACCAATCTGCTGCTGCTGCTGTTGTGGCCTGCAGGACTGTTGACGCTTCCGCTGATATCTCGTGGGGCTGCTTACCGTGTGTGATCACCATGTTCCTGTTGCTGCTATCTGGCCTGCAGGACTGTTAACGCTGCCGCTGATATCTCGTGGGGCTGCTCCCTCACTGTGACCACCTTGCTGCTGCTGCTATCTGGCCTGCAGGGCTAATGACGCTGCCGCTGATAGCTCGTGGCGCTGCTCACTGTGATCATTTGCCACCGACGTCTTCTGGCCCGCTCGTACTCTGTGTGACCACATTGTTGCTGCTGCTGTTGTGGCCTGCAGGGCTGTTGACGCTGCCACGCTGGGCAAGCTGAACAAGCACCTGGCTGGCGAAGTGCCTGGCGCCAAGCCTGACAAGGAGAAGAGCCTCAGCGAGGCGCTGTGGCTGCCACCAAACACAGCACTGCAGGTGCGCACACGGGCAGGGATGGACGTCTCTTTGGTGTGTGAGCCAGAGAGGCACGGCTGCTTGTATCGGTTGGGGAGGATGCAGTGGCGGAGCGTTGCATGCCTGGCATGCTGGGGAAGTTGAGTGAGGGGCTGTGGCCATTAGGTGGATGCGGCCAGCTGTACTACCAGCATCCTCCTCGTTGTGGGCGTGATGCAGCGCGTGTGCTGAGCATCTTGGCGCTGTATGAACAGGAGCAAGACTGGACCCACACAGGAAATGCAACCACCACTTCTGGCGGACCACATGCCCCCTTTCTGACTGCAGGGCATGGATCCTTCGTCAGCGTCCTGCCGCAAGCACATAGGCTGGAAGGTAGCACTCTACCCGCAAACCCGCCTCACTTGCCTTGCTGCTGCCGCTGCTGCGTGCTGCTGCTGCTGCTGCTGCAGGTGCTTGGCGACGAGTTCTCTCAGCTGGGCTGCAAGGTGTTCTTCTCCTTTGACGACAGCGACAGGGAGGCGGCGTCCTGGGCCAAGGAGAACAAGGCCTTTGCTGTGATTACCGACGACACCGACTTCATGTGCTACGAGGGCGTGGACCGCATCTGGTCCGCAAACATCAAGCTGCCAACAGGTGAGGGCTCAGGCAACGTAATGTTGGGAGGTTCAGGGTTCGTCTTATGTTGGGGTTGTGGTGGTGGATGTAAAGTCTTGAGAGCGGGCTGTGTTGCAGTGTTGCAGTGTCTGTTGGGGTTGCGGGCCAATATTATGCTTGAAGAATGTGGTACAACAGGTGTGGTCGTTGGCGCAGGCAGGGAACCCTCCCATGTCCCCTCTGTACCACTGGCGCAATCCTAGTGCAAGCGCATGTGCTGTGTGCAGAGTGTACCGGATGTGTTCTGCTGCGCTGTGTGCTGACTGTGCATGTGGTGGGTTCACATGGTCCACCCACCCTGCAACCACATTTGAGGCATGCCAGCTGGCTGGCATCTCTTCTAGCAGCCTGTGTTGGGCAGTGTGTGCAGTGCTTGGTAGAGCTTGCCCACCACACTGCTTGGTAGGGCATGCCCACCTGATCACTTATGTCACAGTAACGGCATGCCATGCGTGTTGTCATGGCGATCCAGTTGTGGTTGGAGTGATCAACTGTAGGGTTGCTGCTGTGCTGTGTGGGGTTTCCATGACTGACAGCTTGTGGTACTGCCATCCTATCGCAGCCTATGTTCTGCATCAATACCTTAGTTCACTCTCTGCATGTGCACTGCATCATCATCATCATCGCCTCACCACCTCCCCTTTTTTGCCTCACCTCCTCATCTCCCCCCTCACCCCCCCTCCCCTGCAGGCCGCAGCCAGGCCCACCCGCAGTCCATCCGCGTGAGCGAGCTGCGCAGGCAGAGCCTGCTGGACTCCCTAGGCCTCAGCCAGACGCAGCTGCAGCAGCTGGCTGGCATCCTGGGCAACGACCACATCAAGCACATCGCCAAAGACAAGATCACAGCGCTTAAGGCAGCACACCCCAACGAGCACCCGGTGGCAGTGCTGGCTAAGCAGGTGATTGAGCTGCAGCCGCAGCTAGCTAGCCTCTCGCCGGCTGCTGCTGCTGCCGCTGCTGCTACTGCTGCTGCCAAGGAGGCAGCAGCAGCGCGTGAGCGGGAGCGTGCGCTGATTGATCCAGTGGTTCGCCGGGTGGTTGAAGCTGCTGTGGCCAGCGTGGTTAGTAAGGCTGCCGAGGCGGCTGCTGCTGCTGCTGTCGCTGCTAAGGCTAGCAAGAGGGGCAAGAAAGCAGCAGCAGCTGGTGGTGCAGCGGCAGAGGTGATTGCCCCAGAGGTGAAGCAGCTGGTGGCTACTGCGGTGTCACGTGCAGTGGCAGCAGCAGACGGGGACGCAGCGGGGTCAGATGATGAGGATGAACATCACGATGAGCTTGAGGACGGCCACCATGAAGATGACGAGCAGGGCCACGAAGATGACGCAGCAGCAGCAGGGGATGCGGCTGGCGCTGCTGCCAGTGGTGGCAGTGGCGCAGCAGCAGCCAACCCCACCGACATGCTCGTGGACCGCTGCAAGCGCTCGCTGCTGCAGTACGGCCCGTGCGATGTGGCGCCGCCAGTGCAGGTTGGCAGCGGGGACCGCTGGCTGCTGCAGCACAAGGGCATCCTGATGCGTGGGGTGGGCCTAGAGGACATGTCCAAGACGCCTAGCCATGTGCTGCTGCAGCCGCTGCGCCTGAGCGTGTATGCGTCTATGGGGCTATCCAGCGTGACTGAGTACCTGTGCCTGCCGGATGAGAAGTGGAAGGAGTGGGCGGCTGGGCGCACAGTGAGCGTGCCTGCACAGCCGGCAGCGGGGGGCAAGAAGTCGGGCAAGCCGCGCCGCAGTAAGGACAAGGGAGCGATCGACCCAGCTGTGAAGAAGCTCGTGGCTGCCATGTTTGCCAACGTGCTGGCAGCAAACGGCGGCGCGCCAGCCGATGCAGCAGAGGCAGCAGCACCTGCTGCTGCGGAGTCTGCAGCAGCGGAGCCTGCAGCTGCAGCTGCACCAGCAGCAGCTGAGGCCACATCAGCAGAGGAGTCTCCAGCTGACGAGCCAGCAGCAGCAGCAGCAGATGAGGCCGATGTTGACGGCATCCACCCAGCGGTCAAGAAGCTTGTGGCTGCTGCTGTTGCCAACGTGGTGGCCGGCAAGGTTGCAGGCAGCAGGGGCGGCAGCAAGGCATATGAGCCGCTGCCTAAGGCGCTGCCCAGCAAGCCACTTGAGCTTGTGCAGTTCATCGTGAGGCGGCTGCGCGCACTGGACCCCTCTGCTGAGCAGTTCAGCCGCAAACAGGAGAAGCTGCTGCTGCTGCAGGTGGGCTGAAGCGTGTGCAGCAGTATGGTTGGGCAGTTTGTTGCGTGCATGGTTTAGCAGGAACGGGTGCTTGTGGGCATTGCTGGTGGTGTGGGAGGTGGTGTGTGCAGGGGCAACATTTGTTGGGCACCTTGCATTTTAATCGAATTCACTCCCCTGACTTTCCTGTGTGCTTCTCTTCTGCCTGCTGCTGCCTGCGTCGCTTCACCCTCCCGCTTGCAGGCCAGCCACCGCAACGCCTGCCAGCACGCGCTGCGCATGACGCGGCTGCGGCCTAGTCTGGTGGCTCTGCCGGACCTGCACGCTGCCAACCTGTTCCTGCAGGGCTACAGCACGCTGCAGATTGCGGCTGACGGCAAGCTGCCCAAGATCACCAGCCTGCTGCACGTGGAGGTCTTCCACATGCTGGCGCAGAACCAGGAGCAGGCAGACAAGGTGCGAGGGGTCCCATTTACGTGTGCTGTAACCTGCAACTGGCAGTGTGGTTGTGCTGTGTTACTGGTGCATGCGTCATGCTTTGTGGTAGAGCCAGGAGCAGGCAGACAAGGTGCGCTGGTGTTGCCCAACTATGTGTGAAGCAAGCAGTGTGGTGGTGCTGTGTCCCTGGTGCATGCGTCATTCTGCGTGGTGGAGTCAGGAGCAGACAGACAAGGTCAGCTGATTGTTGTTGGTATTGCAAGCACTTCAACATCCAGCCCCTCTTGTGCTCCCCATACGTCTCTTACCCTGCTCACGCTGCCGCCCACCACTTGATGATGCCGCTGCAGATCGCCAAGAGCCCCAGTGACGCAGACATGGCCAAGGACGCGTCACGCCAGCCAGGCAACCGCGGCCAGGCCGGTGTGGCAGGCCGCGGCCAGGCAGGCCTCAAGCAGGCCCCCGGCAGGGGCCTCATGGGCGGCAGGGGCCTGCAGATGCAGCAGCACGGGCAGCAGCAGCGTGGCGGCTACAGGCCAGGGCCCCCCGGGGCGCGGCCAGGCAGGGACGGGCAGCAGGGCATGCCGCATGAGGGAGGCAGGGGCGGGTACGGCCGCCGCGCGGATCACCAGCAGCAGTACGGTGCTGGTGCTGCTGCAGGATATGGCATGGGTGGCGGTAGGGGCAGGGGCTACCCTCAGCACAGGGAGGGCTACCAGCCCTACCAGGCTGGCGGTGCTGCTGCTGCTGCAGGTGCTGGTGGTGTGCACCGTGGGCCACGCCAACAGCAGCAGCAGCGCGAGCCACTGACCTGGCAGCAGCAGCAGCAGCGCGGCAGTGGCGGCAGTGCCGGTGGCGCCAGCGGCTACAGCCAGCAGCAACAGCAGCAGCAGGGCTACGGCGCTGGCGGCTACAGCCAGCAGGCCGGCTATGGTCAGCAATACAGCCAGGGCTACCAGCAGTACGACCAGTCTGCGTACTATCAGCAGTACGGTCAGGGAGGGTACGGAGGGGGCTATGGTGGAAGCTTCGGGGCAGGCTACGGCAGCCAGACTGGCACCACCACAGGCAGGCAGGGCGGCTACAGCAGCCAGGCAACCGGTTATGAGGGTGGTTACGGCTCTAGTGGCGGTTACGGGTCTAGCGGCAGTTACGGCGCTAGCAGTGGTTATGGTGGCGCCTACGGCACCATTGGCTACGGCTACCAGCAGTACAGCCAGCAGTACGGACACCAGGGCGGCCGTGGGGGCCACCGGCAACAGCAGCAGCAGCAGGGCAACGGCGAGCTGACGTGGCAGCAGCAGCAGATGGTGGGTGGTGGTGCTGCTGCTGCTGCTGCTGGCCGCGGCAGGCAGCAGCCTCGCGGTGGCTTGCAGGGAGGGCGCCAGACACCACAGCAGTAGCTGGCTGCTTGCACAGCAGTAGCGGCTGCGGCAGCAGCTGCCATGCAGCCTGTTGCTATTGTGGCGCGAATGACAAGCACATGACTGCTTGCAGGAAGCGCAGCGGCATGTGTGCAGCAGCAGCAGACACCGCAGCACTGCGCAAGCTGTAAGAATGTCGAGGGGCAATGCTCCTGCACGGAAAGCGTGGCTGGGCGTCTTCCTGCTGCCGGCTGAGGAGCTGCTGGTCAGGATCATCCTGAGTCAGCATTGCAATGCTTGTAAGCATCTGGGTTGTGGGAATAATTTGCCCACTTCGTGGGCACATGCATAGCGCTTGAAAGGCCTGCTTGATGCGCTGGCCTTTGATGCTGCTGTGTGCGGCTTGCACAGGAATTGCATTGTGTGAAGTTGGTATCGTGCGTTGGTCGAATGCATGTTGTGTGTGGTGTTTGGATGTCCCAGTGGATCTTGTTTTGTTGTTTTGTGTATGTCGATCTGTTTGTTGGTGGTCTGTAATCCTGTCTAAACATCTGGTTTGGCTCCTCCCAGAAAGCTATCTTCTGAGTGCAGCAGCAGCAGCAGCAGAAACCGAGCTGAAGCAGTGTGGTGTGCACCTGGCCAGCAGCTCCGACGCCTGGTTGGTTGGTGCGATCGATGGCATGTAAAGCGCAAAATCAAAGGCCCGAGGCTTGCAAGCTGGCTGGGCATTCAAGCCACAGTGATGGGTCAAACAAGCTTGACCGGTGCCGGCAATGTCTTGCGGCCTGTGCAGCCTTCCTGCAAAAGATACGCAATCCATATGTTTTTGAAAAACGTTCGTCTACCGATGAGCGCGGTAGCCGGGTTGCAACAGCATCTGTGAACAACCCTACGCCTGAAACGCGGCAAAGCAACACCTGCCAAAATGATGCAAAAACATACATCAAAGGGTCGATCCGTTGCATCTTAAACAAGCTGGGACAAGCAGCTTCTCTGCTGATCACGGTGGCCTTCTATACCTCTTCCTGCTGCTCTTGAAGCCCAGCACCACCAGGCTAGTAAACTGAGCTGTCCTGTCATGTACTTATGCACCTGAACCGATCTCTTCGTATCTAAACTCGTCGTTCAGCGTTCTTACCACAAGTGTTGGCAAGTGTGCAGCCTGCAGCAGTGCAGCTAGAGCTGCCAGTGCACTCAACAGCGCCAGGCTGGCGATGTAGCGGCAGAACGCAGCTAGGGTAGTCAGGGCAGCAACAAACATTGCCCAGAATCTAATCAGTGCTTAGTGGGCAGTATGAGCTTAGTTCCTGCATTTCAGGTGAGTCAGGCTCCCTCACTCAGGCGTGACTAACAGCGTACGCTGCAGGGGCCAAAAGCATCGGTCATGGTATCTACACAACAACAGAGCAAATGCAGCAATTGCAACGTGCAGACTCGTATGTGATGCCACTGCGAATGTGCATGAACAGTGGACCCCGTTGATGCAGCAGCGGGGACAGTCCACAGCATGTGCAGTGCATGAAGTGCATGCCTGGTGGCCAGCATATACAGCATTGCTTCACACTGTGACACTGGCAGCGTGCACAAGTTTGCAGGAGGTGTGCTCAGTATTTCTGATGTGTGCTTACAGGTGCATCTTGGCCAGGCGCTGCTACCCGGCAACAGAACAGCGCTCTATCGCAGCTCTGATGGCCCCTGCTTGGTGTTTGCGACAGCAGCAGGCAAGGTGCTTGTGCACAACCCGCATGAGGCCAGCGCCAACAGCAGCAGCAGAGGCCAGCCGCACCTCAACATCAACAAGCAGATAACAGCACTTGCAGCCGGCCCACTGCTGCCGCACACCCCTGAGCGAGACGTGCTGCTAATAGGCACCCCCAACTTCCTGCAAGCGTACGACATCCAGCAGAACAGGGACGTGTTCTTCAAAGACGTCCCAGACGGTGTCAGCTGCATAGTGGTAGGCAAGACAGGCAGTGCCACCACCCCGCTGGCTATCGTAGGGGGCAGCTGCTCTGTCCAAGGCTTTGACAGCAGCGGGCAGGAGGTGTTCTGGAGCGTCACTGGCGGCAATGTGACAGCACTAGCACTGGCAGATATAGACGAAGACGGAAGCAATGAGCTGCTAGTGGGCTGCAATGATGCGGACATACGCGTGTTCAGGGATGAGCAGCTGCTGCTGCAGCTGCCAGAAGCAGACGTGGTGGTGGGGCTGGCAGGCCTGGGCCGTCGCCGCTTTGCATATGCACTGCGCAACGGCACAATTGGCGCGTACCAGGGCGGCACGCGGCTGTGGCGTGTGAAGAGCAAGCACAGCGTGAGCTGCATTGCTGGCTTTGACCTCAACGGGGATGGTCTGCTGGAGTTGATCAGTGGCTGGTCAAACGGCAAGGTTGAGGCGCGCAGTGCAGCCAGTGGCGATGTGGTGGCCAGAGACAGCCTAGGCAGCGGCGTTGCAGGGCTGCTGACAGGGCAGCTGCGGGATGTAGCAGCAGCAGCAGCAGGGCAGGGTGGCAGCGGCACTGCAGTAGAGCTGGAGCTGATAGCAGCGAGCAGTGAGGGTGAGCTGCGAGGCTACCAAATGCAGCATGCAGAACTGCAGGCAGAGAACCCTGGCGACATCAGCATGCAGCAGCAGGCCCTGATAGACCTAGCGCAGAAGAAGCAGGAACTGATCTATGAGCTCAGCAGCTACCAACAGCAGCAGCCGCAGCAGCCACACGGTGTTGCAGGGGCACTGCGGATTGCAGCAGGTGCTGTCGGCGTGGGTGCTGGTGGCGCGAGCAGCCTTGCTGCTGGTGACATAGCATCCATAATCCCGCCTGACACGCGCGTTGACAGCTGCATAGCGCTGAACAAGGGTGTGCTCAGCTGTGAGCTTATCCTGCGCACCAACAATGCCACCGTCATCAAAGCGGCCATCATCTTTGGAGAGCAGGTGTTCCAGGTATGTGGATGGTCATTACTGCACTGCACGACCACTGCATAAATGCAACCACATGCTGCATGTGCTGTGCCTTTCACTGCTTGCTCCGCATAGCCTTTCAGGCTTCGCCAACATATGCTGCAAAGGCTGCGTTCTGGCCGCCCATGGTCACGCTGCTGGTGCTGCTGCTGCTGCTGCTTTTCTCCTGCAGGGGGAGAGCTTGTTTGTACGGCCGCCTCAGCCGTCCAGCAGCTTGACAGTGCAGTTAGCGCCTGCTCGTGACACCCCAGTCATGCTGCTGATGAAGGTGCTCGTGGGCAGCAGGACCAGCCAGGTGGGCAAATAGATAGAACATGAGAGCAGCCCTGGGTAACAGCTGGGGACATGCATGCACAGCACAGGCAAGCAGTAGGCAGCACCTGATGCCCTGCTAGATGTAGCTGGTCTTGGTGCTGTTGCTGGCGTGGCTGCTTGGCGATCTGGTGTATGGCATGTGCATCCTGCAAGCGGCAAAGCCCACTCCCTTGAAATCGTTTGCGAGAGGCACACATCACTGTCAGTGGTTTCAGCAGTAACAAATGATGGGACAGCATGCGTGTGCTGCTGCAGCCACTCCTCCTGACATTTCAACACTCACTATGTCGCATGGCCCATGCAAGGATCTCTTGCATCAACCTGGAGCTGCTGCTGCAGTGACATGCGCTGCCACTATCATTCACTTTCTCCAACGTGCTAGGTGTACCACGTGTTTGAGCTGGAGATAGAGCTGCCAAAGTATGCCATGTATGCAGCAGAGGAGCGTGCGCTGGCTGCAGCCCCACCAGCCAGCCACGTCAGCTTTGTGCTGCAGCACCCAGCTACCCGCATCGCCAGCTGGATTGAGTCGCGCTTCAACACAAAACCCAGCTTGGGCAATGGGGCCACAGGGCTGGAGGCTGCCTTCACGTGCATGCGCAGCAGGCAGCCACTGGTGGTGCGTGCAGCTGCTGGGTCTGGAGGGCTGCGTGTGTGGCTGCACTGCGAGTCAATGGAGCTGGCTGGCGAGCTGCTGCAGGCATGTTGACGCAGCTGCAAGCTCAGAATTTAGTGATATCACGCTGCACTCACTGGTGTGCAGGGCACGGGATTGCTCTTGGTGCAGTGGCAGCAGCTGACTAGTATACTGCTGAAGTGCTCCAGCATGCATGCATGCAGTGCTGCATGTGTAGCCCACAGGCTGCTGCTGACGGCACTTTGATATCACTGATACCGAAAGGCCTGTTGCTGCTTGCCCTGCAGGACCTTGCTGTTTACTTGGGTGTGGGTGAGCTCAACAGCACTGCCAGCTTCCCCACTGCCATGGACACGTTCAAGGCAACGCTAGCCAGGGTGGAGGCCTGCAGTGCAACGCGCTCGCTGGTAGAGGGATACACGGCTGCGCTGTGTGCCTCAATCAAAGCAGGTGCGTGCAGCAGGGTGCTGTCAGGCTTGCTTGCTGCTGTCAGTACTGCTGCTGTCGCTGCTGGGGCCTTGATTAATGCTACTGCTGGGTTGGCAAATGCGCAGAGAAGCAGATGCATGCACGTGTCACCGCTGCTGCACTTGCTGTAGTACAGCTGTGTAAGCAGTCAACTTGTCATTACCTGGATCCCTGCTGTGCGCATTGCCCTGTGAGCGCATGCGTGTTCAACAACAGTTGCTTGCAGGGAATGCCAGACTGCTCAGCGGTATGGTAGCTCACTTGCCTGCTGCTTTCCCTGCTGTTGGAATTGACTAGAGTGTTTACTACTGCTGGCACATGTGCAAGCTGGTATTGCTGCCTTGCAATGCATGGCATGTTATGCTGCTGCAGTCCAGCACATGTAACGTGCAGGGTCTGGGTGGTCTACCTTACACCGAAAATAGAGAGAATAATCAGTCTGCTTTCCGCCTCCCCAGTGGGTGAGGCGCGGTTGCCGATGCCGAAAGGTATGGCTTACAAGGATTGATTATTATTATGTAACGTGCACAGTGCATGCATCAGCACCATGCCATCAGGGTCGCACCCATCAGTTCTATGCTGTTGCTTCGTGTGCTGTCCCTGCAGGTGTAGTACGTGCAGAGGATGCTCGTCTGCTGGGTGACATGGCAGCTCTGCGCAGGCAGCACAGACGGCTAGCAGACCTCAATCGAGACATGTGGGGAGAGCATGGCAAGCGCGCAGCCAACCAGACAGAGCTAGTAGAGGGCCTGAAGGGCATCAACTTGATGATACAGCAAGCAGCTAAGCTGCGGGTGGGGCCTGCACAGGCGCGCGTGGTTGCAGCATGCAGGGCAGCCATAAAGGCGAACGACCTGCAGGCGTTGAGCAAGGTGGTGTGCGAGGGCAGTGCTGCTGCTGGGGTATGATCTGTGCTGCTGCATTCATGGACATAGTATGCACTGCGGTGCTATGTGAAAATTAGTCACTCGAGCAAGGAGAGCACTGCACCTTGCCACACCAGCTTGGAGTGGTTTGAAGCGGCTGAGTGCATCACTGATGCACAGTGTGCCAGCCTGGCGCAGTGTGCTGATCTACACAGTGTTGTCTTGCACAACTTGTTGCACGTGGTGCAGTCACTGCAGTTGGACGTCAAGTATGGTTGCCAACCAATGATTGTTTATAGTAACCAGCGGCGGCTACTGTACTGCATCATGCAGTATGGCCGCCATGCGGCAGTGCCGCAATAGACTGCTGTGCAATGTTCACCATCAGAAGGGCAGGAGCCTGCTGCCTTAGCATGTCTTTGGTCATGGTGTGAGTGCACTTCAGTTGCACATATTCTGAGCTGCTGTTGTCTGTAACACCCTCACCACATGCAAGTGCATGTTTAAACAGAAAGGAGTGCAGCATACTTGCAGCCAGCCAACTGAAAGAAGCCGACCAATCATGCGCGACACATGATTTCCAGTATGAATAGTGGTCTTTCCAGTAGGACGGCAGTCTTTGCATGTGCAAAGGTTTGCAAGCAACAATTGCTTTGGTGACACACACACATCAAAGGGCCAATGGTATAAAGCAAAGCCGCAAAGGGAAAGTCTTTCCAGTCTGAATGGTGGTGTTGAAAAACACCAGTTTGTTGGTTGCACTGAGACAGTGCCTCAGGCTGGGTCAGCAGCAGGTGCTGTTTACTCAGCTGCAGCCTCTCCCTTCTTGGACTTCTTGGGCAGCAGGTGGGTGTGGATGTTGGGCAGCACACCACCACTGGCAATGGTCACAGTCCCCAGCAGCTTGCTCAGCTCCTCATCGTTGCGGATGGCGAGCTGGATGTGGCGGGGGATGATGCGGTTCTTCTTGTTGTCGCGGGCAGCATTGCCTGCCAGCTCCAGCACCTCAGCTGCAAGGTACTCCAGCACTGCTGCCAGGTACACGGGTGCACCAGCACCGATGCGCTCGGCATACCTGCCCTTCTTCAGGTAGCGAGCCAGACGACCCACGGGGAACTGCAGACCGGCCTTGGAGCTGCGGGAAACGGACTTTCCCTTGGCCTTGCCAGCTGCCTTGCCACGACCAGACATGATTGATGTTAGATAGTTGTTGAGAAAACGAACGTGAGAGGAAACGAGAGGGTGTAATGAAGTGAAGCATCGCTGAGCCTTATATACGCAGCAGAAGGAGCTGGCAGTCGAGCGGTCGTTTTGGACGCATCGACCTCAGCTCTGAGCTCGACCTCTGAGTTGAGTGCGACTGAGTCCTGCCTCTCCTCAGCAGCTCACCAAGCCTTATATAACCCATTGCTGTTCTTTGTCAAACCTTTGCACTCAACTTACACTCTTGACCTCGAGTCAACAACAGCAGTTCGAAATGGCACCCAAGGCAGCAGAGAAGGCTCCGGCCAAGGCCCCTGCCAAGAAGACCACCGATGGCAAGGCCAAGAAGAAGAAGATCAGCAAGGCCGAGACCTACAAAATCTACATCTACAAGGTGCTGAAGCAGGTGCACCCCGACACTGGTATCTCCTCCAAGGCCATGTCCATCATGAACTCGTTCATCAACGACATCTTCGAGAAGATCGCCGGTGAGGCCAGCAGGCTGGCTCGCTACAACAAGAAGCCCACCATCACCTCCCGCGAGATTCAGACTGCCGTGCGCCTCATCCTGCCCGGCGAGCTGGCCAAGCACGCCGTGTCTGAGGGCACCAAGGCCGTGACCAAGTTCACCTCTGCCTAAGCAGGTGGCTGGCTGTGGCCAGGGCAGGCCATGCCAGGCAGCTGCTGCCTGCTGGCCTGGCTCAACAACCTCCAAACTGGTGTTTCTCAACACCACCAACTTGCCTGGAAAGCAAAGTGTTTGGTTCTTGAATACTCACATGACTTCTGCAGTTGTGTACAGTAGTGGTTTATCCATTGTTTTGGCTTCAAGAGTTGTGATCAGGCATGCCTTCCTTCTGCCAGAACTGAGTCAGTGCATGCTTGTACTCAGCATCGGTGTCAAAGCATTCAACACTGTGAACTTCACTGAGGGTCACACAACATGTATCGGACAGTGTGCCGTGCGCAGTGGTCACCATGCAGCGCAAGCAGGTGATTGGCATGCAGCAGTTTAGGCTGCACTGCGTGTTGGGGGTCACTGTCTCACGTCAGTGTAAAGAATGAAGCGGTACTTGAAGGCGCATGAACGCAAGTAAAGCAGATAAACTCCCCCCTTTGCACACAGTGTGGCACTGGCTGAGTTTTGGCTAGATTGTCCATGCAACAGCATTGGTGGCGATGTCACACAACCAAGCACAACCTCGCCTTTACCCGCAAATTTGTGCAAAGTAGCCAACTGGCATGTGACACAGCCTGCTGCGCGCTGTGCCGTGGGGCACTTGCTCACATCACTGATGCACTTCTCAGTGCCACTGTCGCGAGTCTAGCATGAGTGTATCCACTAAGGCAGGGGCTGTTGTTTGATCTGAGTTTGGCACAGGGTTGGGGTAACATGTTGATGCGCATATGTTGTCAATCATCATCATCATCATGTTACCCATTAAGCCATAGCATCAACGCCATCGGCCCCGCGCCCCTCAGGAGCGGAAGAAAGAGGGAGCACTGCTCCATTGTGTTTGCAAATATTACGCACATCCCAAGCTTGGACAAGATACTCAGCAATGCTCCTAGATATCACTCGGCACACCCCCCTACTACCCCAAATATCATCAGAAACAAAACGCAACAACTTGGCGGATGCATCAGTCAACGACAACACATTGCGCAATTTTTCAGCGCCGCCAGCAACATCACGCAAAACAGACCGAATTTCATCAAGCATAGTATCCCTCTGAGCAGAAGTAGAGGGACAATCAAACATCAGATGTGACAAAGACTCAACACACTGACCACAAGCAGGACATGCTGTGTTAGAATCAGCTCTGCTGCCACCATAACGACTGGTACGCTCATGCACACAAAGACAGCCCATTCGAACACGCATCAGCAACTCAATACCACGCGTTGGCGCACCAGAACACACAAAGGGCCTAGCCCTTTTAAAACGCATGGCATCAGCATGTGTAGGGTGCACATGCGTGATGTAACGGCTCAAAGTAGAGTGCTGCAGTGATTCACAAACAATTGTGTCTGCATGCAGCTTCCTGACCTGACGGTTGATGTGATTCTTGCACGCATTAGCTCAATCAGCCGCCGCCTCAACATCCACACCATACTTGCAAAGCAAACTCTGCACATACTTATGCCAAGGTGTCACCGCAACAGCACCACTAGGGCGCTTCCACTCAGCTGAAAACACCTGATGTGGCAACCGACAGTTCTGCATACGCTGGACCCTAAAGTAATATGTTGTCAATATCATGCCCGGGATGACAGCAACAGCAGCAGCAACAGCAGCGGCCGCATAGTTACGCACCTGGTTCTTACGCTAAGGTTTGCTAGGTGCCACCTACCTGAGGTGACTGGGACAGTGTTGTATGCAGATATACTTGCTGCATCTGACCATTGGCTGGAAAGTAATGCGCTGCCGATTCTTGCGGGAGCATTGACTGCGTGCCACCTACACTGTCATCATCATCATCATCATCATCATCAAATACATACATACACTGTGACAACGTGCATGCTGTGAGCAGCGATCCTTGCTTATGCCTGCTGCGGTCAGAACAATCATGAAGAGACGTCTGAGCAGGAGGCATCAACCGAGACAGACGCTCATCATCATAATCAAATTACCAGATCAAGCCATAGCATCAAGAGACAGACGCTGTCAAGCTGATACCATGTGTGTATTTACTGTGCACTCTGAACCAACCATCACATTGGGCAGCTGCTTGTGCCTGCACTGCTGAGTACACTATTTGCTACTGCTGTTGTATAAGTATACCGCACTAGCAGCTGCTGTGAACACACAGTAATACTGACGTTAACAGGAGCAAGTACCATTACACAGCAGTCTTTCCAGACAAGTTGGTGGTGTTGAGAAACACCATTTTGGTTTGGTTGAGTGAGCCAGCTGGCTGGCCTGCACTGCAGCAAGCAGCAGCACAGGCACAACCAGCTGCTGCTCAGGGCCAGGCTGGAGTAGCCAAGCTGCTTAACCGCCGAAGCCGTACAGGGTGCGGCCCTGGCGCTTCAGGGCGTACACCACGTCCATGGCAGTCACGGTCTTGCGCCTGGCGTGCTCAGTGTAGGTCACTGCATCACGCACAACGTTCTCCAGGAACACCTTGAGCACACCGCGGGTCTCCTCGTAGATGAGACCGCTGATACGCTTGACACCACCACGGCGAGCCAGACGCCTGATGGCGGGCTTGGTGATGCCCTGGATGTTGTCGCGAAGCACCTTCCTGTGGCGCTTGGCTCCACCCTTGCCGAGTCCCTTGCCTCCCTTGCCGCGGCCAGACATGGATCAAGTGTATTTTGTATAGAAAGAAGAGAGAGATAGTGAGCTGTTAGTGTGATGTTAGCATCCCAGGGGGTTATATAGCGCTGCAAACAGCCTGGGTTCATTCGGCACTCAACTCGAGTCGACTCAGCTCATCGGCAGCTGAGCGGGCGTGAGTGCTGCTTTAATTTGCACGAGCAACTGCCCCCATACATAACGCTTTGATTCAACAGCCATCACCCAACGTTCAGTCTTGCACTCTTCTTGCTTCCAAGACATTCGAACAGCAACCATGGCCCGCACCAAGCAGACCGCTCGTAAGTCCACCGGTGGCAAGGCGCCCCGTAAGCAGCTGGCCACCAAGGCCGCTCGCAAGTCCGCACCCGCCACTGGTGGTGTGAAGAAGCCCCACAGGTACAGGCCCGGTACTGTGGCGCTGCGTGAGATCCGCAAGTACCAGAAGTCCACCGAGCTGCTCATCCGCAAGCTGCCCTTCCAGCGCCTGGTGCGTGAGATCGCCCAGGACTTCAAGACCGACCTGCGCTTCCAGTCCAGCGCCGTGCTGGCTCTGCAGGAGGCCGCTGAGGCCTACCTGGTGGGTCTGTTCGAGGACACCAACCTGTGCGCCATCCACGCCAAGCGTGTGACCATCATGCCCAAGGACATCCAGCTGGCACGCCGCATCCGCGGAGAGCGTGCATAAGCAGCTGGACTGGCAGCAGCCTGAGCAGCACAGCGCTCTGCTGTGTGGCATCAAACCAAACTGGTGTTTTTCAACACCACCAACGTGTCTGGAAAGAAGTTGTTATGGGTTACCTTGGGCGGCAGCATCGTGTTGCATATTCTGTATGTGGCTCAAAAGTGACCCAACTTTCATGCGCATAGCAGGCTGAACAACCCTTGCTTGGTCTTTGTTCAATTGGCTGTGCAACAGCAGTTGTAGAACAATTGCAAACCATACATATGCACCAACCTGACTTGGATGCAGAAATTTGCCTTGCATGCGCTAGAGCGGGCCAGATGAGCACCAGCAAAGATCACAGCGCTGTTGGTCGAGAATCTTGACTGTACGTACACAGCAGTGAATGCTTGTTGCCCTCCTTTTAGTTGTCAGGCTTGACGCTACTGTCGTAAAACACAATGTATTGCTGTCACAGTTGACGGTAAAGTTGTTTGCTGTTGTTTCTGGCACCGTGCCAATAGCTTGAAGCTATTTGTGAGCAGCACCGTGCTTTTTGTGAGCAGACAACTTGCAGGACGGCCAACAAGCGCAACCTTGTGGGGCACGAACGCTAGCCTGCCGCAATGCCATTGCGGGCCTCATCATCGCTGCCAAATCAAGCCATGGCATCAACGCCAACGGCCCCGCGCCCCCTCAGAGAGGGAGCGCCGCTCCATTATGTTTGCAACTATTACGCACACCGCTTCCGGCGATCCGGCGGGACGTTAAACACGTGGCGCAGTGGTGATGACGGACGAACAGTGGCCGAAAGGTTGCAGGTTCGATTCTGAGCCTAAGCAGTATGTCCCTGGACTCAGGGATACAGTCGGCGAAAGCCGAAGGAAGGATGCTGCTAATGTCCTCGCGACTCTCCGCAGGACTCCGTCGATTGCTGGCTATATACACACCGGCCCAGCTAGGTATGCAGTCCACCGTATGGGGTGATTCCCACATGCTGCCTAGTAAGGGGTGTAAGGGTCTGGGTGGTCTACCTTACGCCGAAAATAGAGAGAATAATCAGTCTGCTTTCCGCCTCCCCAGTGGGTGAGGCGCGGTTGCCGATGCCGAAAGGTATGGCTTACAAGGATTGATTATTATTATTACGCACACCGCTTGGGAGTCCCAAGCTTGCACAAGATACGCAGCAATGCTCCTAGATACCAGGCGGCAAACACCCTTGCTGCCCCAAACAGCATCAGGAACAACTTGCCAAGTGCCAATTGAATCGATGCAACAAATTGGTCGATGCATCAGTCAATGACAATACATTGCGCAATTTCTCAGCGCCACCAGCAACTGTCTGCTGCAAAACAGACCGAATCTCATCAAACATAGCATCTCTTTGAGCAGAAGTCACTTGCGGCAGGACAACGAAACATAAAATGCCGCAGTTCCTGTGTTTGGTTCAAGGTGCTGTTGGGTCGGCTGCCGGAACTCCATATCTGAGGTTCAGGGGGTCACACACCATGCACGGCGTGCCACTACACCTGAAGTGTGCCCGTATACACAAGGCGGGTCCCTCCTGGTCCAGCTATGCATTGCAAGAAGAAGAAGAAATATGTTACAAGGTGAAAAAACGCGACTACGTCGCTACTGTTCACCACGAAGTTAAGAAACGTGAGACCAATAGGCACTGCGGTCAAAGACATGATCACTCTCAAACCAACATGATCACCCACAGTGCCATGTCAGTAGACTAGTAGGCAGCGTGTACTGTTTGCATCGCCCCATCGTCCCGCCTACGCTTAGCCACACAACATGACCATGTGGATAGTCAGATGGTGTGAATGACATGAGCATGCGCCCATCCACGGCTGGCACATCAAAAGCGTGTGCACATTAGATCAAAAGGTCTCACGGAAAATAAGGAAGCAAAGGGATTCGACAGACAAAGCGTGTACAGCTAGGCACCTGTGTACGTGAAGTACTGCAAGCACCGTAGCAGCGTACGCAGGGAAGTAGGACGGGGCAGGACCAGTGAGCAGCAAAAAGGGAATGTGTAGTCAAGACCGCAGCTAGTGACCGGACCTAACGTCTGACCACCCTCAGTCCAGTGCCCTGCTGCAGCACTACATGCCACGATATGAAAGGCTGCTGTGTCAAATCAGCTGTTCTGGCCCAACTAGGCACTTGTGCTGTAGCCGCAAATTCAGACAATGCACTCCAAAAGGCTGCCTTGGCTGCTTTAACAGCCACTGTAGTAACTACATCAGCTGCAGGCACACCTCTAGACACAGACCACGCTGCACAACGGCCAATATTCATAGCATGAATGGCAGCCAAGCACACCATATCCCACACAAACCTATGCATCCGTACATGAGGCAAACACCCCAGCCACACTGCAGAACACGCAACACGCCCACCATTGGTGGGCATGCCTGCAGCCACCAGTTGATGCTCAACTTCAGAACGGATTGCAACTGCTACTGTACACTGCCAAAAGTGATGGCCTGCATCTGGCACTGCTGTACCACACGCAACACATGCAGCTGAAGGCAACTGCATGCGGGCCGCTGTGGGGAAAGCATTCAGAGCTAGGCGCCATGCTGTCTCCTTGTAGGTGTTTGGCACTTTCAGCTTCCACCACCTTTTCAACACAGCACAAACGGCTGGGGTACCCCCTGGAGGGGGTCCACCTGGCAGCTGACCATCAAGCCTCAACACTTTCAAGGTGAACTCAGCATGTCTAGCACTGATAACATCATGCGCAGGCAGAGATTGCAACCTTGTGGCCGCCTTGACTGTCAGCTTTGCTAGCACCACAACACTACCACTGCTTAACCTCCATCCAAGCCCAGCACACAACCTACTCCTAACCCAAGCCAAGCTACCATCATCTACAGTAGGTGGGGCGATGCCTGCAGCTAAACAATCTTGCAACTCTGCACGCGCCGCTGCAACCCAACCAGGTGGCAAGAGGTTAATCAGATGCTGCACATGATCAATTGCCAACTGCCTGTCTGCATACTGCCCTCGGCTTCGCAGCCAAGGGCCATGAACCTCCCTGCCATAAGCATGCCGACGAGCACTCAGCTCCCCAGGCAAGCTATCAACCCTGTGCACCTCATGCAATAACCACACAGCCTCACCAACTGAACGCAGCCTGGGCAGAGACAAAAGGCCTGGTGCCACAACAGATTCAAAACCAACGGCTACCTCACGCTGCTGCCCAAACCAGTCCCACGACTCTCTATAGACAGCTAGCGGGTTAGACCACAAAGGGGCATGCCAACACCAAGGACCAGGATCCCAAATGTCTCCATCCACATGCTCTAACGGGGCAGCGCCCGCAACCCTATTGCCAAAGAACGCAATGGGGCCGGCAGAGGCTGCTCTGCCCCTGAAGGGAATAACCACTGCCGCGAGCACAATGCAAACTGCCACACCCCAGCATCAGGGGCTGATCTCAACAACTTACCCACTAGTGACCTGCCCACAACCAACCAAGGTGTCTCCCCTTCCCCTATGCATTGCAGGTGCGCAGCTTGCTTTTACATGGGTTCCGTCTAAATCCGCTCTTTGACAAGGAATTTTGCATGCTTGTTCTGGTAAAGTGCTGTTACTTTTTCACATGGGTCCACCCGGTGGAGAATGTTGGACATTTGTCTGCTGGTGGTACAGTGCCTCAAATTAATGCATCGGCGATGACAGAGGAAGCTCCCTGTGTCGATGCCGCAAGGTACAAGCTGTTCGCAGCAGTCACCGTGCTGAGCACACCCGGTGACTCAACTCAGTTGGGTACAGGGGCAGCAGTACCTGCAAGGTTTGCATCCCCACCACTCCATGTCTACGCTTATCGGGTGAGTG
The DNA here is from genome assembly GCA_902809745.2 of Tetradesmus lagerheimii. NCBI lineage: Eukaryota > Viridiplantae > Chlorophyta > Chlorophyceae > Sphaeropleales > Scenedesmaceae > Tetradesmus > Tetradesmus lagerheimii. Next base: position 1,034 of record CADDIJ020002557.1, on the reverse strand, counting down.
ACAATCACTGCTGGCAGGCAGGTGCAGCACATGGCAGCAACCGCTGGTGGCGGTGGTGAACACCGCGGCAGGCTGCCAAACTTCAGATGGGTGGCAGGCAGGGGCTGCATGGCTGTGCCCTCATCGACTTCTGCTGGCCCCTGTGCATTCAAACAGAGTACACTATGCTATGCTGGCAGCAACAGTTGCCACTCAACCAGACCACTTCAGCCGCATGTGTACCGCATGTGCACCTAGACCTCGCCAGTGCAGCACAGCGGCTGCACATGCAACATTATTTCTCCCGGAGATTGAATCATAAAAACTGCCAACTACCAAGGGCGATGCTGACATTTTTTTGACCAAAGCAGGGAAACTACAGCTGTGCTGTAGCACCGTGATGTGACGTTGCAATGACTATGACACTATCACAGTAGTGAATACATCCGATGTACTGCGGCAGTCAAGTTGCCGCAGGCGGCTGGGAGTGGTGTCATATGGATAAAACTGGCTACGTTGGGGTGCCGTGTGCTTGGAAACATTAGTTATAGGTCGAAAACCGTCGGTCTCCTGCAGGGGACCTCCAAGCTGGTAGTGAAGCACCCATGGGTGCAGCTGGCCAGCTGCAAGTCCAGCAGTCTGTTTTTTGGCAAGCATGGGCAACCACGATAGCCAACATCATGTAAGATGTGAAAGGCATCTGCAACCTTACATGAACCGCAGCAATGTTGCACGCAACTGCTGGGCAGTGCCCGTATGTACAAAACCCAGAACCGCCCTAACAGTCTGACCAACCTACTACATTTGACTGTCTGACAACTTGTCGCCTCAAGGCAATCATGTGCTGCAGGCAAGCAGCAGTACAAGCCTCATCTGTAGCTGACACAACAGTTTGTGCACGGCCGTAGTCCAGTGGAGTGTTGCTCTCTGCTGTGCCAAACAGACGATGCTGTTGGGGGTGCCAGGTGTTGCTCGTTTCAATGACTCGTCGTCCAAATCGCTTTAGACAATTGTTCAAGTGGCTTATACTCAGCGAAGTTCAGCAGTTCATCCGG